>JAOXJP010118513.1:0-13918 GCA_025762735.1 Platanus orientalis | reverse complement strand
GATTCAGTCACTGGTGACGCCGGTGGGAGGGAGGGAATAGTTGGAGCGATTGGAGAAAGGAAAGAAGAAGGTAAGGAGGGAGGGAACAACTGAACGTTAGACGCAGGTTAGAGGGAATTTCAAATGAAGGTGTGCATATTAAAATGTATAATAGGGAGGGGTTAAAAATAGATAAGGGTATAATTGGAACTTATAGAGGTGTGCTTATAAAAACTTGAGGTGCAAATATAATCTCCCTAACAAAATTATCTTTTAAAGAGTAGATAAATAGGTTACAAGGCAAAATCAATTCACAATAGTCTCTAATGATCATAATATATACATCACAATATTATGGGTTCTGACCATTACAATTTACATGGATGCAACCTTGGAGAACTCACAAGGTCATACCAAAACGCATTACGGCATTCCATGCACCAATCCTGTAGTTTATACCACTTACATGATACTCAAACCTTTAAACCATTTAGTCTATGATCCATGTGGATTCACAGTGTACTAGCACACCACTGCAGTGAATTGTCCACCCAGACTCCTTTTTTTTTTACCAATCATAGTAAATTTAACATATGTTGTTCTATTTTCTTAACATAAAACTTACTACTTCCATTTCTGATTTTTTAAAAATTCTTATGTAGACAACCTTGCCAGTGGCCTACACAAGACCACCTCACTTTTTCAACCTTGAACCCCATCCGACTCTTTACTCCTAACCATGTACAACATGGAGAAGTATACTTGTGTGTTTGGAGTATGTGTGCATCCAACGCAGCTATAAGTTAGATCATATATTATTTCTCTTCGTTAAAGCAACCAGTCATTTAAATTCAATTCTACTGAAACATACCAATTGATATAGGTTTAATGTAATGATTACATATCATCATGGCATAAGATGTACCTAATACTTCAAAACGAAGGTCCACATGACAGGCTTGATGCCGGTTTTTTGTGCCTACACACGCTTCTGTGACGTTATTGTGTGATGTGCCACCTAAATGACATTTGTGATATGTAAATTCTTTTTGGTTTTCCGTGTAAAGGGTTGATGTAATATCATAGTGGAGGCTGTGAATTCTACACTAATACATAGGTCATCACAACCTTGTTAAAGAAATGTAAAGTACCCATATTTTTTATAGACCTAATATATTCATGAACATAAATACATAGAATGTTTTTCCCATTTTTTTGTTGATGTCTGACTTCTAATTCCCTAACCTAGGATAAGTAATATACATGTTTACATATAAACACATTTTATATTTCCAAGCTTGTGTCTATTAAATATATAGACAGTTGGTAGCTTTATATCAATATACTTAGTAAGTATATTTGTGTGAAGCTAGTAGCTTTAATATAGAATATATGGTAACTTCAATTAAAAATTTTACTTGTGTGCAAATTTAAGGTAATATAGTATTAAAAAGGAAATGATGTGGCAAATCTCAATTCTAAACAAAAATTGCCATAACACTCAGTTTTTATGTATGTGGATCCACTCATGAGACTAATGAACACAATTCAGAACAATGTGTAACATTTGATTGTAGGATTGAGTAACTTTTACTCATAGAAGTGAGCAACCCTTACTCGTAAAATTGTTTAATTTTTAGTTTTGAGAGTGAATAACTTTCACTCACAACAATGTGTAACTTTTATTCATAAAATTGAGTAATTTTTAGTCGTATAATTGAGTAAGTTGTTCTCACAGGATTAGAATCAAGATAAAGGGACACCCAATTTATTTGTCTCCCCATGTCCGCATACACAAAGGGTGGGTTGTATAAGGTTAAAACCATAAAAACAATATTTAAATGAAAAATAGGTACCCAAAATAAGGAGTGTGTAGCGGTAAAACCATAAAAAAGTATTCAAAGGAAAGGTGGAATATCATTAAGTTTCAGCAAGTAAGAACACCGATTTCATAACATTGCTCTTGAGATTAATTAATACAATTCAGAATTGTGTAACTTTTAATCACAGGATTGGGTAATTTTTACTTATAGCATCAAGTCACCTTTTTTTGTAAAAGTGTGTAACTTTTACTTGTAAAAATAGGTAACTTTTACTTGTAATAGTAAGAAGCTTTTCTTGGTAGAAATGTGTAATTTTTCATTATAAAATAAGTAACTCTAAGTCTTGAGAGTAACTTATTCTTGTAGGATTATAATCAAGATTAAAGGAATCCCTTCATCCAAATTATCAGGCGCTCCTCTCCATATACATTGAGTTGGTTGTATAAGGTTAAAACTGTAAAAAAAAGTGTGAAAGGTGGATTACCATTAAGTTTCAACTAATAAGAATATCAATTTCTCAACATTACTTGTTAAATTAATGCACACAATTCGGGTCAGTGTATAACTTTTATTCATATTTTTGAATAATTTTTATTTGTAGAAGTAAGTAATCTTTACTCATAAAAGCATATAACTTTTAATAGTGTGAGTAAATAACTTTTACTTATCAAAGTTATAACTTTTAATTGTAGAAGTAAATAACTTATTTGTGGGAAAAAGGGACCTTTACTCGTAAAAATGTATAACTTTTAATTATGAATGAGTAACTTATATGTTGGAGCAAAGAACCTTTACTCATAAAATTGTGTAACTTTTAATTATGAAATTAAGTAAATTTAAGTCATGCAAGTGGGTAACTTTTTTTGTAGGATTGTTGTAAAGATAAATGATCCCCTACACCCAGATTATGGAGTTCCATATATGAGTAACAAGGTACCCCTAACTGGTCATGTCACTTGGGAAAAATAATTTTGTTACCAAGTCTTGGTGAATATGTTAGTGTTTCTCCTTATCCTTAAATATACAACACAACTTAAGTTCATTCTTGAGTGAGAAAGAAGAAGGGTGTTTAGGTCTATTGCTAATATATACTACATAGCTCAGGTGGATGCCAGAGCGACAAGAAATAAGTGATGAAGGAAGGGGAGACCCGCTCTTATACTTCACAGAGAAAGAATTGTAAAAGAGGAGTGCATCACTGAAGTGTCTTGGGAGAGAAAGAAGGAAGACATAATGACAAGGATCGTCATTTCTTTTTTTTTTCCTTGAAACAAAAAAAAATGAAGGAAACAAAGATGTTAGAACACTTTGTATCCAATTTAATGTTGGGGCCCACTATATGTTATGTGGAGTAATATTATTGGAGGGTGTAAACCCTGTGTAAATCCCTCAGGTGTAAATGATTTAACCTCATTGTTTGCATGGTAGGAGTGTACACAAAATGATTTTATATGAAATCGGTGTTCTATCAACTGCCAATGATATTCCATCAAATCCTATCAACTGCCAATTATGTACCATCACGTCATTATTTCAAATTTTTCAATAGTCATCGATCCATCAAAGGACAAAGGTGATGGCACATAATTGGCAGTTGATAGGACTGTGATGGAATGGGAATTTCCTTTATATTAGGAATTTGATAAGTTAAACTTACCCTACATCAGGTATGGCAAATATCACTTTCCCCCAAAAAAGTATGGTAGGTTTCTATAAATATATCCTTGGATTGGAATTTTTTTGCCTCATTACATAGTTTGTATGGACCTAGTTCTAGAGCTTCATTCTATCTTGTGGATTCCCAAGATCAAGCTATACTCTACATCGAAATCATCTACAGTTTGAAAATCCCTCTACAGTCCAAACAGTCATATCACAGCCACAAAAGTGATTGTGATTTGATTAAAATTTGAAATTTGAATCTCATGAGTGTCAAATCACAACCACAAAAGTGATAGACCTGTTTGGATTATAAAGTGATTTCAAACTATAAACGATCTCATTTCTCTACATCAATGATGGTAAAACTCAATTCGTAAATCAATTGGAATGGTCATCTTTTATCTCACTTGCATAGTCCTATCAAGTCCTAAGGGGGAAGAGAGAGAGAGAGAGAGACTTAACTAGTGGTTTTTACACAAGATCAAGGTCGTGGTTGTGATCTCTAGGCTTACTCCATCACTACCCTATTGACATCTACACCCTTAATGAGTCATTTGAAGAGTACCTATTTATACCATTATATAATTTTATTGGATAATAATGAGTTATGCTTTTATAAATAACTTCGAATGTCTTAAAAAGTGTGGTAATATCAAAAGTAGTTTATTCATCAAGATATAATCTATGCTTTCTTACCATAAACAAGTGGCAATGCCATTTCAATCAAATATTATCCTTTGGAAGTTTTTCTACTCTTTTCATAATTCCCAAAGGTTACCCTGTCTCCTTTGTTGGTGCCTATAAGGCTATAATGGTCCCTCCATTCACTTCCCCGTGTTGTAATCATCCCAAAATCATTAAACACAAATAATATAACAAAACTTGGTTATTTAGCCCTACTTAAGATTGATAAATTTAAGGAAAACTATGAAGCAAATGTTGAATTTTCATGGGGGATAAAATAACAATAATTCAGTTATCAAAATAATGGAAAAAGTCTGGAGATGCTCATAGATTGTTGGAGTTAGGATGAACTACTTATTTGTAGTTTACAACTGGTTGTTGAACTTCAAAAATTGGTATATTGTGGCTGGTTGCAGAATGCGAAACTTCAACTGATAGAAATGTAAAACTTTGGATTGCAAAATGTAGAACATCAGTTTACAAAAATGTTAAATTTTAGCTCATACAAATGCAATACATTAGCACACATAAATATTGATTCTTGCATATCTATAAATAAGTCATTATCACTTAACTTATTCAAATAAGTTAGGAAGGTGTCGTTATCATGCTTCTTAAAGGTAATTGTGGTTTCCTAGTTGATTGTGCAAGGGATTGCAGTCAAGCTAACTCCAGAATACAATCTAGTTTGGACTCATCTCTTGCTTCTTTTATATGTTTGCACTACCTAGCAAAAGTGGATGAACCTCTCAAATACTTTTGCCCAATATGGTTGGGTTTTTAAAAAGCTTATTCCATAATTTCAATTTCTTAGAGCTGAAGCACTATTTTGCCTTCTTTCTTAGTCCAAAGACTAAAGAACCCACTCGCAATTCAAGTGGTTCTATAAAGTTAATCCACCGATTGAGGTGGTGAAATACAATGATACAAGCTACTCTCTTATATAGGGAGCACATTGGTCAAAGTTTTAGGTCATAGATCTTGTGATTGTGATTTCACTGATCCTGTGACAAGACTAAATGAGAGATGAGTAAGGTGGAGGTATTTAATAGTTTCCAAATAAAATCTATATAGATGAGTTGCAAAAAGGGTTTTTCTTCAATGTTCCACTCTTGAAAGCTCCAAACCTTCATGTCTCCAATATCTATTTTCTCTCATTCTTCCCTTTTTATCTTTAGGATTAGGTCACATTGATCTTGTCATTTTTAGCCTTCTCTTGTCACATCACATTTTCTTTGGAAATAGAAGGTCAACTTAACTATCATTCAACCAACTTCATCATTCTCAAAGAATAGCAACCATTATCATTCATGCAGAGCTGGAGCCTTGTTCTTTTTGCATAACGATATTAGGCCTATATTCGTAGAACAGTATCACTCACATAAATGTAAATTGCAAAATAGAGACATCCTGTTTTTTGCAAATCATTTTATTTTAAAATACTTCTATTGGAAATCAAAGTGGACAAAATAGTAACTAGGAATTTATAACGTTAATTCATTCATCCAAAAATATATGAATAGTGTTTTTATAAAGGGGTTATGATGTACTAGTCAAACTTAATTAGTTTATACAGAGGTAGTTCATTAATTGTATTACGTGTTCAAATTCCTTTTTTTTATTATTATTGTGAAAATAAATTGCTTGAAGATGTAATAATGATAAAATAAAAGAAACGATGCAAAAGAGATTTCCAACACTTTCCTCCCATATAACTAAATTTCTTGCGAATAATATTTAGATGTTTGAAGTTAAAAATTAATTAATTAATTAATAACCATATAAGAAAAAAATAGAAAAAATATTGAGTTCTCTTTGTTAGATAAAATATGTATGAAGGTTTTAGGAGATAATTTAAGGGCTAAGATAAATGAATATAAAAATTCATATAGAATTGTAATAAAGAGAGAATGAAACACTTGAAAAGCAAAGCAAAGGGAGTGTACATGCCACCATTTTTATTTTAGTACATTACTACAAAATGAACACATTTTAGAATTTGTCTGAAATATGCAACCTCCAAGGACAACAAACTATTGATTACTTTAGCTTCAAGCTTGTGATCAATGGTGATGGCAGAACATCAGAACTGATGAAATGAGACTGTTATCAATGTATAGAAGACAACCTTTCTCAAACAACAATTTACTAGAGAAATTGAGAAGAAATAGGAGCATAAGTATTCGACCCATTGAAATATTAGATGTTGTAGTTCATTTGTTGATTGAAATAAATGATTTTTTATATAATGAATTTATAGTTTACAACAACCATTAATGTTTAACTTCATCCCTTATACTTCTTTTCTTTACAAACTATAGAAAGATCAAGTTCTATTGTTGGAATATTGTTGGCATATCTAAAAAATTGGATATTAAATAACTCTATACAGTTGATCTATTTGTATGAAAAAAAAATATGAAGTTGTGGAGCTAGTATTGGCCAATACGACATAAGGCTTAAAATAGTATAGAATATCTAAGTTTCCATGTTTATGCCCCCCATTTATACATAAATTCATAAACATTCAAGATTTCAAGTTTTTGAATGAGAACATCTTATTAAAAAATATTAAAATATTTGAATAAATGTATGGATGGCCCATAAAACTATCAAAACTTTTTTTTTTTCAAAAGTCAATACAAAAAGAGGTATCAGAATCAAAACACAAAGAACATTACAAACTCATCTCTTTTCTAGGATAATCATTTTAAAATAATATCAGATGTGTTAATAGGCTAATCATGCATATCTCAATATTCAATGAGTAGCAAGGAGGTACAAATCATGAGTACCATATGGGTATTATTTGTCTTAAGGAGCCATCACAACCTTAAATGATCACAAAGCAATGCCAGACCTAAAAAAATATAAGATGCAATAATGTTAATATATATAGAACTACATAAAAGATAACTTTTCATGGAAGATGTTGGAAATTGTCTAAGTAAATTATATGATAGAATATATATAAAATAAAGTAATAAATAAAGAAAGAATATTGGGACATTATTTAGTTATAATGATGATGATGAATGATATACAATGCATTTGTGAAATAAAGTAAAGAATAGCATTTAGTATTTTCTTTTTACAAACAATGATTTTTTGTTGATTCAAGAGCTATGAGAAGGGTGTATGAGATAAGATGTCTATTAATTAACAAACTCCTAAAATTGAATGACGCAGAATTATGGTATCCAAGCAATCACCTTATTTAAGGCTATTGAGAGACTAATCAATTGTTTTTGACATCTGAAAATAGAATGATATATGTTGAGGTGGCTCAACATACAAGAAAGAAACTAGATAGCAATCATTTAATCGAACTCCTTAAACCTTACCATATAAATCGAACCCACAACAAGCATTTGACCTTTCTTACACCCTACTCGCTATCTTCTCTACATATCTCTACTGCTTATCTCACCAAAAACAAAAAACAAAGTAAGAGATCGTAAGGATTTTGATATCGATAAAAAAAATCCTAAGAAATCATGTTGTATATCTTCCTCAATCGCACGTGTAATTTGTTTTTGTAGCTAACAACATTAATGGTAGTGGTAGTCCCATTGCCAAAGAAGAGCAACACCAGTATTATCAAATCAAGGATGATGAAGATCATTGCCAGATCATTTGTTTTCGGTGACTTTATGATGGACTTCTTCTGTAAGAACCGACTGGTGTGGGCTTTCAAAGAGTTAAGTTAAGGGATTATATTGGTATGGATAGATTTAGGAGAAAAAACATTTGAGAAGGAGAGGAGGAGATTCTTATGAGTATAAAGAGAGATGAGGTATTAAGAGAGTTTTAAAGAGAATTTTAAGGGATTGGGTTTTAGTTAAGAATAGAAGTTCCAAGATAAAAAAAATGTTCTAAAGGGAATGGAAAGAGATTCAAGGAATTAAAGGATTATATTGAGTTTTAGTTATAAAAAGATATTTTTGGAAGAAAAATATTGGAAATGCATTGGGATATGAGAGAGACATTTGGAACGTTTTGTTTTAATATTACAAGGGATATTAACTAGAATTTTGGAGAGAGTGTTTGGAGATAGAGTAAGGGTACAAAGGAAATGAAAGAATAATACCGTTTTTTTTTTTTTTAAGGATTCTTTATCATGTCCTAGGACATGTTCCCCCTCGTATCTTTGGGATATGATTTTGAACAAATAACTTCTTATTCTCCATTATTTTACCTTCTACACAACAAAACAAGAAAACTCAATGAATCTAGAACTAAATGATGAATTAATATCAAAATTTTAGAGACTTCTAAAGAATGAAAATCAAAAACTGAAAGTGAAGATAGAGAATGCATAAGTTAAAGAAACATAAATTGGAAGATCTATCTCGTGGCGAAAGTGATTATAGATTGCAAAGTGGGTGTTATTAAACTCAATGAATTGTTACAAAGCTCATGGAGGCAAATATGTAATGTGAAAATCTTAGAATTTCATAATGGAGCCATCCTTAAAAGATTCAAAATCCAATGGAGAAAGTGTGGACACAAGATCCATGGTTTTTTAACAACGACCTGGTACTACTACAAAGATGCAAATGGAACACGAATCCTAACAAGTATGATTTCAAATTCACATAAATGTGGACACAAGTACATGGCTTATTGGGCATTTACAAGTTACATGCCAAAAAAATCCTTGAACTTTTCCAAAGTATCATGGAAGAATACCCAAAAAATTTACATGGCAAACTCATTTCACTTATTGAGCCAAAGTACAGTGATTCTATCAAAGCTAAAAGAAAAAAAAAAAAAAACAGGCCAATTTTTTATGATAGAGTTTGGAAAAAATATGTATTCATAAGATACATCATGCTTCTTAAGATGGAGATCAATTATTCTGAGGATGTATTCACAAGATATATCCTCAGAATACATGCATGATGTATGTATTGTGATACATCACAATATGGATCCAAACCCATAAGCGGGCCCCATGTGGAAGTAAGAACCAACCAACCTGGAAGGGAAGTGGTTACCGAAAGCAAAGAGTGGATGATATTTCCTCAACTTACACGCATGTGATCAAACCTATCTGGTCTAACTAGGTCATTGACCATGAATCAATCAAAGTTTTGAACCACCCGACTCCGATAGAGGACAACTCAGTTCAATAGATGGATGTAAGATGTTATTCTTTACTAATTATCATACCAAACAAAAAAAGGATAAAAGCTTAGGGTAAAAAAGAGCACTAGAGTTTGACTTGCCTGGTTTGAAGCGACATAAATGCACAATTGTTAAATCAACAACCTACATTAAGGAGCAAACACATTTAGTGGGAAGGAAGATAGTACAAAAATCTATAAAATCTGAAATTCTGGTCCCAAGTAATCCTTGAGGGGGAGAATAGGATTCTATTTTTACTTTAGATCCTTCTTTGATTTACTTAGATTATGTAGAATTAAAAACAAGTTAATCAATTCAGTTTTGTTTTAAGATGTTTATACTTTAAGTCATCCTCAATGTACTTAAGTTGGCACACAAAAATTTGACTTAAGTAGATTGGCAAACAGATGCTATCCACCACGTTACTCCATCGTTATGTATAGTTTCCTATACCAGAGTGGGAGCAAGTGTTTAGTTCTACTTCAAAGTTTGTGTAAAGATAAACCTTTAAGTGTAAGTGCAAAACTCAAATGTAAGTATGCATAAAATAAATGATATGTCAAGGCACAAACACACAAAGAGACTAAGCAATTTATAGTGGTTCAGTACTCCGGCCTACATCCATTGTTGAATGGCTCACTCTACAATCCTACGATCTCGATTGGTTTTTTTATTAATAGTTTAATACGATTACAAAGTAAATTAACAAATTTACTCAACTTCCTCCAGTGACTGTGGTGAAGGAAGGTACCGCACCCGGTGTCTCCAACGAGTGCTCTAGTCCAATGTCTCCAGTTGACTTTTTCTTCTGGTGTCTCTGGTGGAAGATCAATTGCAGTAGAGTTATTATATGTATTGTTTAGGCCTCTTGGTAAGCTAGTATAACAATAGTAAATAACATTAGGAGCTCTTTATGTTAGAATTTGCATAAAAGCAATTTTAGATCTCAGAAAGACTTAAAGACTAGGTCTTTATCACTCCAACACAACTTGGAAGTAGGAATATACTAGTAATCACTCACCTAAGTTGTGTGGCTAATTCTCACACAAAGATATACCAATAATATAAAACTGACAAGGTTTTTTTAAAGCTCAAAACTCCCCAAACACTGGCTAATTTAATTGATCCTCATTTAGTTGGTCTTAATGGAGCTTAAGACCTCTATTTATAGTGAAAAAATTTCCATTATTTTGAGCTCCAACAGCTTTTTTGAAATGGCCAAAAAATTAGCCATTAAAAGACTTTAAATTTTGAAGTTTCTATATCTAGGGGATTCGAGCGCTTGAAGAGTCTTATTTGAGAGCTTGAGTCTGGACAGTTTCTGGTGCTCCCATACTAAGCAAGTTCGAACGCTTGAATAATGCCTTTGAGCGCCCGAATAGTCCCTTCAAACGCTTGAACCTAGCCAGTTTCTATTTCTTAGATTTTTGAAGCATTTAGACTCTGGATTTTGGTTTAAAGTCCAACTCAGGGTCACATATTGTTCTTTTAAGTTTTCCTAGATCCTACTTTGGTCCAATAAAGTCATTTGAGCACTACATTAATTTTAGACAAGTCCCACTTGTCCTTTACCTGTTTCAATACATTGTGCATGATGCATTAACCACTTGAAGTTTTTCACTTTGACTTGAATTGGCTTGAGTAACTTGTGGAACTTCATAGTTGATATGGTGTTTCGTGGTGTTGCTTGAGCTTGGTCCTTTTGTTTTTCACACTTTACAGACTTAGACACTCTTAAATACATAGACCATAGCCTATTACAACACATCTACCTTTGGCATGAAATTAAAAATACATTTACACTTAACAAAAATCACGAAAGAAAGTAAAACAACTTATGTACAAGTTGATTAGAAATGATTCCTCTGAAAGGGTGATGGCGGCTAAGCATAAACAATCGTACAAAAAATGAAGATTACCTCATGGAATTGTTGGGAAGTGGGTAGTGACCTGATAATTCTGACAATCAAATCTCTACTCAAGGCGACCCAATCTAGTATTATGTTTCTATAAAAAAACTAAGTGTTTAGAGGAAATAGCTAAACCCACATTAAGAAGGTTGGGCAATCAAAACCATCATATTGTATAGTCCATGGGACATTTAAGAGGGCTATGACTACTGTGGGAAGATAATGTAGACCTTACAATAGTTAACTCCACCAATAATATAATCATATGGAATTTTTTTTATGATATTTACTATTTTGACTTGTATTTAGTCTGTATTTATAGAAATCCACTACGAATTCTAAGATGTGAATTATGGGGATATTTAAAACAATTTTATGACGAGGTATCCAGTCCTTAGTGTTGTGTTGGGGACTTTAACTCCATTGTTTACTTTTTCTGAAAGGGGGGGATTGCATGCTCAATTATTACTATTGTGGTTTTAGGGAAATGATTAATTACTGTAGCTTCTTGGATTTAGGCTACTCCGGACCGACCTATACTTGGACCAATAAGTGAAAATTCCAATTCAATATCAGGTAACGTGTGGATAGATTTCTTGATGCTTTTGTCTTACACATGTTGACTATTAATTGCAACCATGCTCCCATCCTATTAAAATTGGAGAAATTTATGTAGAAGAAGAGACCTCCATCTCGACTTAAAGCCATGTGGTTTACACATAAATTACTTAAGGACATTGCAGATTCAACATGGAATTCTGATTATAGCGCTCCAATATAAAATTGTAAAACTTCAAAAACTACATTCAAAGATGGAGCAGCCAGTATTTTGGAAATATCCATTCCGAACTCAATCAAATAAAAGACAAATTAAAGGAGATCCAATCAGGCATGCCATTTGAAACACAATAACATGAGGAAAGTGAGTAGACTACAAAAAACAATTTTCTACTTAATAGAGAAATTTATTGGTTTCACCGATCTAGAATTGCATGGATTAAAGAGGGAGATCGAAATACATGTTTTTTTCATACATCCACCACGAATAGAATACTCAAAAACATAAGTAATTGCATTGAGCTCCCTTCCAATACATGGACGTAAAAAACTAAAGAAATCTCCATGTTCTATTCACCGTATTGCAGTGGGGTATTTTCATCTTCAAATCCAAAGAATATGCCATTTGACTTTGTATTTACAAATAGTCCAATCATTTTGGAAGAGAATGATTCTCTATACTCAATTCCTTCTGAGGATGAAATAAGAGGAGTGAATTCCATGGGACCTCTTAAAGTTCTTGGCTCGGATGGAGTTTAGGAAACATCTCATACAAAATTATGGGATGTAGCATGTGCAAATTTTACTTAATTTGTGCAAAACTACATCAAAAGGAAATGCACACACAAGGTAGTTAATCACACTTTTATGCACACTTTTATGCTCTAGTTCTATAGAAGAAGATCTCTGATACTCAATCTGATTTTAGATCAATCTCCCTGTGCAATGTAACTTACAAGGTGGTCATAAAGATTATTGCAATTGAATTTGTCCAATTTTGGAAAGGCTTATTTCACCATTACACGGAGCTTTTGTACCTGGTAGACACATTACAAATAATATAGTTGTGGCTCAAGGGATTTTTCATTCAATGTAAAAATTGAGAGGCATGATTTAAGCTTTTTCCCTCGAGTTGGATATGTTTAGGCCTATGATAGACTGGAATGGCAATTTATTAGCTCAACTCTTATAGGGTTTGGCTTTCACGGAGATATTCACAATCTGATTATGTCTAAAATATAGTCTACTTCTTTACTTTTTTTTTTGTTGTTATTCTCAATGGTAGTCCAGAGGGGTTAGACCCACATAAGGAATTAGATAAGGCCATTCATTTTCCCCATTATTTTTTATATTATGCTCAAAGGTTCTCCCAAGGCTTACATCCAATATAGAGGAACATCATATTTATTAAGGGGTTAGAATCAATAGGTATGCTCCAGCCATTACTCATTTAATATTTTCTGATGATCGATTTCTTTTTTCTGGAAAATTCACAATGCAAATGTATAAAAATATCAAGGAGATATTAGCATTGTATGGAAAATGGTCGAGGCAAAAGGGGTTTCGAAAAATTTGTAATACACTTTGAAACAAACATCAATATCCCAAAAAAGATTTATCTTTGCAAATTCCATTGGAGTTTAGTTAATACAAATGAAGAGAAATATTAGTGCTACCGATTGATGTTGGACCAGTCTAAGAAAGCTTCATATGATTTCTTAATAGACAAATTCAATTCTAAGCTCAAAGGGTGGAAATCCACGATGCTATCTCATGCAAGGTGAACTATCCTTATTAAATCCACTATTTCTTCTATTCTAATTTATTTTATGTCTATCTACAAGCTATATACAACAAGCAAAATGGGATCCAACGAGACTTTTGGTGGGGCACACTGAAGGAAGGGGACATCTATATCTTAAAGCTTGGAATCATTTTCAGAATGGTAAAATGCAATGGGGTCTTGGTATTAGGGAAATGAAAGTAACAAACAGACCCATTGTTGCAAAAATACGTTGGAGAATTTTGCAAAACCCATATTTCATCTGGGTCCGCCTTTGTAAAGCAAAATACTTGTTGCGTGGTAAGTTTTAGAATATAAAATTTTCAACCTCAACCTCACGTACTTGATATGGTATCGTGAAATGCAGATCTATATATATATATATATAT
>JAOXJP010118502.1:0-13919 GCA_025762735.1 Platanus orientalis | reverse complement strand
TTATTTTAATTTATTTGTACATGACTTAAATGCTTTATATAGTTATTTTAGTCTAGAGTGTGTAATCATGCTCAACAAAGATTGAAATTTTCATAACAGTTCACATTGAAATTTTCATAATATTTCAAACCATTCTAGTGAAATTTTCATTAATCCTTGTGATGAATAATCCATCAAAACCGAAATTTTGAACCTTAGATAGGTCTAGAATTCAAACCTAGACCTCAACATTATTATTATTATTTTTAATACATGGGTCAGCCTGAGGCCCGAATCCAAACCCCATCCCAAGCCCAACCCTATGGGCCGAAACCTCGACCCGAACCCGGTCTATAATTATAGGGCCCGGCCCATGCCCACCCCTAATTATGTTGCTATAAGAAAGTCTCATGTATATGAATCCACATGCAAATAATAATGGTAAAAGATACAGCTCATAAATATGATAATTACATTGATAACCCAACAGCTCCTTGGAGAACAAGCCGCTCAAAGATCGAAACCTCTCACCTCTTGTGGGAGGACCATTTGGATACAATCTAGGGATAAGCAATGACTCTAGTATGTCCACCAAGCCGCCCTAAAATTGGAGACCAAAGTCTCTAAAAGATTGAAATCTCTCCGAGGTCTAAACCTCAATGAGACAAATGTCTCATATTACCTAAATACGTATTACTGCATCAGATAGTTGGCCACATAGAAATCTCATGGTCACAAAGATATAAGTCCGTATCCTTTAATAAAATCACGACTGCCAAAATATTCAATTCCTACAACATATAATGAGGTACCACTACAAAGCAATGAATAATCCCTCCTGCAATGTCAGTAAACAATGACATGCACCCAATGCAAATGATATCTCTAAATTCATCATTTAAACTAATTATTATACATTGAATAATTTTAACTTAACAAATCATACATATACACAAAATCTCGATGACAGATGTAAAAAGTTTATGTCGAATTTATAAAATAAAGTTTGGTTTAAAATTTGCCCCAATGGTTTCAATATATATATATATATACATATATAAAACATAATAAGATATTTCTTATTATGCCCAAAATTTTATATTTCAACAAAGTTCCTTTATATTTCAAATCCATGCCACAATATCATTGAGATTACCAAAAATTTAACATTTAACTATTAACTGAATCAGTTCTAATTCAATTTTAGCCAGTTAATTTATCTTAAACATTTTCAAGTATTTATAATAAACCTGAATTTGAGTTTTATTAATAAATTAACTCATGGAAAGTAATATTTCTCAACAACAGTAACAAATTAATCATTTGTCTGCTCCAGGAATAGATTCCAGACTTGAGATTTCAAGTAAAGATGAGAAACCGTTCTCAATTCTAAAAGTTTCCTTAGGTTTACTTTAAATTAATTATTATTAATAAAAGAAAGAACAAGGATTTACTTACATGTTTGTAAATTTGATTTTGAGTTTGGGTTCAAAACCCAACTCTTCTCTCTTCTTTTCCTATCTCTCCTTCTCTTTCTCTTCATCTCCCTTCTTCTTCCATCTCTCTCGGTCCTCTATTTTCTCCTTGTTTTTTTCATTTTGTTCGGTCATTTGAAGAGGGCAATAAACCCTAATTTGACATTTTTTTATTATTATTATTATTTTGTTCTTATTTTTTTTAAATGCCCCTAGGTTGGTTCCTAATCGGTTCAATGGCTCTACAACTAGATCCTATCCTTATTATTTGGGATTATCTATTATCTCCCAAAAGCTTGTAAGGCATTATTTAAGCCAAAACATAGGGATGTAATTTGAGAGATTTTTTTTAATTAAAGAAATATAGAAAGATAGCAACATGTGGAGCATCTCTCCACTTGGTTTTTTCCCCTAAAATGTCAATTGATCTTCATTTTATCTTTTTGAGAAAATCCTACCATAGATCTTCGGAATGTCCAGCGTCGTTTTTAGCTGGTTCATTATTGATTCTTCTCCTAACTTTCACTAGGCGTTTCGATTACAACGGCTACTTGCATCAAATTCCCATCTATATGATTGATGCACTTAACAACAAGTTAGGAATCATACACGACCTTTATGAATCCATAATTTCTCTCATTCTCACAAAAAACCTAGTTAATTACCTTGTAGAAAAGGTTGATTCTAGCATGGCACACTACTGCAAAAGCACCCAAAAAAAAAAAAAAAAAAATTCCAAATGGATATCTTACAATACACCTATATCCTCCTCATTGACCTCTTAAGGAACAATCTGTATCCCAAGACATTGTTTCTTGCTTTATTTGATGGTACGAACACCATATGATAGGTTCATTAATGAACACCGACATAGCACCCCAAGATGAGAAAAATTCTGTATTAGCTTGGGAGTCACCATCTTCCTCCTTGCCTCTCACCACCTTTGAACAAAGTTTTAGTGTACTATTATGAAGTGTTGGCCGGCTCAATGATATCCTTTGAAGACAAGAGTCTGTAGCAAACAAAGAAGCTCTAGCTAGATATATGGTCAACATATCAATGAAGGATAAGGAATAATAGTTTCTCATTCGAAATGGTAAACTAGTAGCAAAACCAAACAAAATATAGATTATCCATTCTATTTGACGAAGGAAGAGTTATAGCCAAGGAGAGCTTTGCTAAGTTACACCAATGGTGGTCAACAATCAAGTATTATCCGACAAGACATCAGTGTTACAATATAAACAAGCAAGAAGGGTGTGATTTTCAATAAATTCAACAACTGCAACGAGTCATCAAAAAGAGAGCAAGGAATAACCAGATGTTTAGTTAGAAGAGGCTGGATTGATGGATTAAAATATGGCAAGTTGCACAGCCTCAAAAGTCATGTAGCACTATTTGATTGTCATGAAAGGTACCGAGGAACTATATGTTCCTCTGAAGTCTAAACTATCAATAACTCTGAATTTATTGACTGTAGTCAAGGTTGGATCATTGATTTTGATTTAGAGTGCTCAAAATTACATGACTCTTTATTTGTTTAAATTTAGAAATGGGAATCAATTGTCAAGTCTGACCAGGCCAATTATTCAAAGAAGCATTCATTTAGGATTGGACCTATACAATATGCATCCCTAATTATTTAGCATGATTGGGTTTCAACTAAGGCTGCAAATTGGGTTGGACTAGTCTGATGCTTGATTTGTTGTGGTGAAATCTGGGAGGGATGAACCATATCAATTTGGGCTGTATTTGGGCCTATTTTTTAGGCCATAGTCTATACCAACCTGGCCTAAACTATAGTAGTAATTAAAAGCCTAAACTCCATCCAAACTCATATTGAAATTAATTTGGTCTAAACTCAATGTATATCTTGAACTCATATAGAATTTGACCATATTTCATTGTATATTTTGTACGATTAGTTAAGAGCTATGGATTCACCCACATCCATAACATTTTTCAGATTTAGAATGAAGGACCACCTACCAAAAGATCACATGAAAGGCGGTGTTGCGTATGAGTCGTACAGATTTAGTTATTGGTTTTGTAATGGGATAGGTCTAGATGGCCATTTAAGTTTAGATGTGAGACATTGTCATTTGGAAAACACATTAAGATACTTTACATGATGTAATAATGTCAGCTGGATTTTATAATTTGTGAGACATATGGATTTCATCACTAGCTTTCATATGAGATGTTAATATTAACTCTATTTGGTAAATGTCTAGTATCTTCCACTATTATGTGATTTAAGTTGAAATTTTTAATTTTCGCTGCATATGGTAAATAAATGTTAGTGATCATAATTTTTTTTGTATGTGTTAAAGGATTTGAGATGTTACTGAAGAATATAAGCGTGAAAAAAGAAATAAGAATTTGAATGTCACCTTCCGAATCTAGTACCCCAGGGAGACTTGGGTTCAGGGCATGGCATTTTATGGGTACCTATTTTTTCATTGAAAACTGTTTTTACAATTTTAAACTTATACACCTCACCTTTCGTATGTCTCACCCAAGGGGGCATACTATTTTGGGTGTAGTTGATCCTTTCCCATATATATATTAGTTTATATTTTAAATAGTGATAACCAATGATGGTCCTTCTCCCAGGGCCTACAAAGGCTCAGCCTGGGCCATGCACATCCTTATTTAAGTAATTGGAACTATGTTTTTTCTGTAAGGTTTTCAATAGAACGGATACAAATCGAATAGGGATACATCCAAATTTGATTCGTTTCAATTGTAACGATATTTGAATTCAGTTTGATATCTGATGGATATTTCAAAACCTCATTTGTATTCGTGTTCATCCAGTTATTCGAACTTTGAATTGAATTCGAATATATCCAGTAACGTTTGTGAGAAAATGTTGAAAGAGACTAAGCAAGCAATAGCCATGGTTCAAAACTTAAAAAAAAAATGGAAAAAAATTTGGGGATTGAAATGAAAAATGAGAGAAACCTATTTCCATATTTTCGTTAAGATTTCAATGATATTTCACCAATATATCAAGATTTTTTCCCAGAATAGTTCTTAATTAAAAGTTTGCTAGGAGAAATAAACCAAAACAAAGAATGAAGAAGAAGAAAGAAAAAAAACTCACAAGGCCGAAGCATGGTTGTCGTCGTCCCTCGACAAAGGTAAGTCTCCACCTAACCAACCTTCATCGCCCCTCAACCCTCTCAATCTGTTGATTACATCCAAGGAAATCTAGAAGTTTCTCTCCCTCTTTGAAGAACAAAGAAAAGAAAAATATATGAAGGAAAGGAAAAGAGGAAAAAAACCTCACCTAAGTGACTATTGTGCGGTCACCGTAGCTACCTCCATTGATCTCCATCTCTCTCTCCCCTCTCATCCCCAACGAATTGAAAATCCATCGTCAAAAATAGGGTTTTTTCTTATTTCGGTTCTTTTACTGTAATACCCACATTCTATTGAAATACCCTTGTGGTTAACATTTTTATCAAAAGAAAAATACCATCTAACATTTCTATTAAACTAAGACTACAAGTGCAGTTCAATAGATTTCAATGGTATTATGGTAAAATAATATTTTTTCAGAGGAACATTTATCAAAATAGATGAATGTATATTCTCATTTGGTTGAATCAAATATTGATGCATCAATATTTGTTTTTTTTTTTTTTTCATACCGAATACGAACCTAATATCAAATGGTTGACATACCTAGTTTTTTGGTCTCGATCGGATTGTATTACTCAAGATTCTCTACTGCGACACAAACAAAAGAGTGAAATACCCCCCAAAAAAATTGTCTATGTGTTGCACTATAGGCACTCATTGTATGTTATGGGAGTTTAACGGAAGTATAGAATACTTCCTCGCCATAGGGTGTTTCTATGACCGCCCACAAGTGATCATAACTACTTTTTCTATCGTAATATAAATGAATAATGGACTCAAATTTGAAAAATATGTAATGAGTGGTAAATTTCGAGTTAGTGAAGTAAAGTTAGTACTCAGTATTCATTTTTTGTGACAAATACACTCCCATTAGTATTACATTAAATGGAGATGCTTTAAAGAACTTTTTTTATCGAAAAATATTAAGTATATTAATTCTAACCTCTCTTACAACCTTAGGGTATTAGAGTAGGTTTAAGGTCAAGAGTTTAAATCTCCTCGTGGATACAATTATTCTCCCAGGTCTCTGTGCACATGTATGCATGTTCTATAGACTCGCACCTGGCTTCGATGTTCATTGTCCAGGGGTGTCCTCACTTGAGGGGGAGTGCTGAAATATACTAAGTATATTAACTCTAAGCTCTTATAACCTTAGGGTTTTAGGAGAGATGGTTAATTGCTTTATTTAAGACTTGGCACCCTCGTTATAGAAAATGGAGTCAAGAGTTCATATGGCATAATGAAGGCACTAGTTCTTCTCTTCAACTTTAAATCAGCCTCCCTCAAATCGATGATCACTTCAAAATCCTTCAATTTTCCATTAAATCACTTAAATGCCACTGAGTGGTTCAACAACAAGTCCAAGATCACCATTAAGTTCATCTCCTAATTTGTGAATGGAAGTATTTCAAAGGTGCAAATACGGGTTTCTCCAAGAATTGTTTGAATGTTGTTCTAACAATTCCTCAGGAAATTTGTCTCGGCAACAATGGCTCAATCCTTCATCTATAGTAAGTCGGGGAAAATACGTTATTAAAAAAAAACAACAACAAAATGAACAGCAGAAAAAGAAAAAAAATGAAAAAAAAGACAGAGAAACACAAAACATTAAAATCATATTTCAACAAATTAAATCACGTAAAATTGAATAGAAAAATCAAAGAAAACAATAAAATCATAAGAGTTACCTTGTGATCCCAGAGCCGGACTACCTAGAGACGAACACAACATATGTAAGGTTGTTAATCTTCCAAGCTCTAGTTCCAGTAGAATGAAACACCCACACAGCTGGCTCATCGTACTAGACATTAACCCTCTCAAGCTGGAGATTAAATTCTCCTCAATACCTCCCGATCACATCCATCCAATGCTCAGTGCACACAACTTATCACCGATCTGGTTACTACATTGGCCTCCATGAATTCCACTAGAACTGAGAGGCACCACCATTAATAAGACTAATAAATCTCATCAAAACAAGAGTTGCCAACAAAGAAAATCTTGCTCAAGGAGATAAAAAAAAGAGAGAAGAAGGTAAGACATAAGAAACAATTGAGGAATACTATTTATAGATCCAATTTAATAGTTGTCATTTTTCTTGAAGCGTTAGGTTTGACGGCAATGAGCTATCCATCATTTATTTTTTGTGGGAGTTTGAATTTTGAAAATGGATTTTTTGTTTTAAATGATAAACTCATCAGGCCAAACAAAGAATAAAAAGGCCGAGTACAGTAGATGCATCCATACTAGGTCAGGCGTATCAAGAAAGAAAGAGGTAATAGTTATAATAATTAAAGTATTATAATAATAGGAAAAGTCAAAGCTGAAAAGATAAGAAAAAAGAGACTGGAAGGGAGCATGGTGAAAAAAACAAGAAAAAAGGTTAGATATTGGCAGTAGGCAATAAATGAATCATTCGTATGTGGGATTGGGTTGCGATGTCCAAGGCAAGAGGAAAATGTCTACCCTACCATTCAAAAGATGCCATCATTTGAATGAAATTTGAAATTTAAACTTTTATGATAGATAAAAATGTTGTGATACGACCACGGTTATCAAGATGCATGGTTATCAGGATGCCAATTTCGATCGTAGGATCGCACGATTCTAAATCATCCAATTGATTCGACTCTTTACCAAAATCTTAGATTACTAGATTGCCATAGGATCTCAACTTGGTTTGTGGGATCTCACGATCCTATGATCTGAAATCATCCAAATGATCCTAATTGGTTCTATTATGATCCTAAAAAACACATGTTTTATAATTAATTATAAAACACTAAAGCTTAATAACAAAAATCCCTAATTATAAATACTAATTATTTAATTCTGGTTTAACTATTAAAGAAAATAATAAGTGAATACGATTCTTCTTTACCAAATTGTTCACATTGTTTTGTTTCTTTTATTGCAAAGCTCAACCATTCAAGTTGAGCAGAGCCAACCAACCCTTGTAACCTGACCTATTCAGTTGTTATTCAATCAAGATTCAAGAGTAGAACCTGTTACGATCTAGAAAATAGTCAAGCCAATGCTAGTTTGATTGAAATTATCATATTCTACTAATATCATGTCGTAGGTGGAGTTTCAAGTTGAGTAAAGTCAGTCATAATCATGTTTCTTATCGCAAGGTAAACCCATCCCATCTGAGAGTGAAATACCTACCTTTGTAAGAACAACTAAAGAAGGAATGAGTTTCGTAAGTATTGTTTTTAACCGTAGTAAAAAGGTATTGAAATATGAACCATCTAGGATGAATTTACTTAGTTAATTTAATATGTTTTGTTTTTGTGGCATTGGAACTTTGAAAATATTGTAATTTGATACTTGGTAACTAATTAATTTACTTTCTGGGTAATTTGTTTTGAAAAAAACTGTAATATATTTTTAGTTAATAGAGATAAAAAGTATAGAAGTTGTACTATGTTAAATTTTATCCATTTTCCTTTAATGATTTTAATGATTCTTTAACATGTATCATTATTAGTGGTGGTTTTCTCCTTTACTTTTTTTACAGAAAGTAGAATCTTATGATCATCGATCTAATCCTAAGATCCCATCCATGAGGCCGCCCACCGATCCTACATAGGATCTCCATTTTAATAACCTTGGATAAGACTATTTATAATGTAGAGGGCTTTTGTAGTTGTTTTGCATTGTAGGCATTGAGCCTAGCAACATTGGGACCAAATGGTTTAGTGCCCAAATTAAGAACCTAAGATTAAAAATAGGGATACATCTAGTATAATCATTTATCATAGCTATTTCTTTCTTGGAGTTATAAGATATTGTAGAACTTTATTTTTCTTGTGTTTTCTCTTTGAAGCACTCTCTAAATTCTCTTTCTCCACAATTAAATGGTATAGAACACTATAATTAGTGAGATATAATGAAAAAGTAGAAAAGACCTTAAAACCAAGCAAAATCTCTTATGGTGGGAACTCCCATGGCTTACCTTTGCCAAATCAAAGATTTCTTTCCACCTTTTCTTCTCCATGGGTAATGTTTTCCAATGAATTTTTGTGAAACTTTTTTTAAAAAAATTTCTTTTGGCCGACTAGGATTAAACCTAGACAAATCTAGATCAATCATGGGTTATCTGAAACTATTAGCCCAAAACTAGGAAATTCAAGATTGATCCTAATTGAATTAGGATTGATCCTAGACATTCTGGGTTCTGTTGGTCGAATCTGATTAACCCTGGACATTCTGAGCTTGGATCAATCCCAACTGATGTTGAATCAATTTAGGATAGTCGGGATAGATCTTAACATGTCTGAAATGTCTGAATTAGGGCTGGACTAATCCTAAGTGTTCCCTCGCTCAATCATATGAGTCCATAACCTTCCAAAACACATTGGAGGTATTTAGAGACATCTGGGGGTTCAATACACATATGGGATGTTCAATATGTGTGCAGGGCATTATATCTTGATAGGCTGATATGCCAATCACATGTAGTTGCTATAGAAACCTCTTATAGATGAAGATTTTTATGATTTACTTTGCCTTTAACTCTACTCTCTGAGATTTCTAGGGTTTTCAACGTTTAAAAACCCTAATCACCACCAATGAAATAATGTACTTATAAAGATCAATATTGTTTAGGTCATATGTAAGCTTCTCACAAGAACACTGTACAATTAGAGAAAAAGATCTTTTAGAGTTTTCCTTCTTTTATTTTCACTCAATGTGTCATTCTTGAGTTTTCAATCCTTAGGGTTTTCAACGAAAAATCATCTTTAAATAGAGGGTTGAGAACCCTAAATCAAGTTCCTCCAACTACCACAAAAAGATATGGAATGATTCACGTAAGTTGGTAGAGAATTTTCAAATATGGACACCCTGAAGCGATCCACACGTTTCCTAGATTGATCTAAACTTTTTCCAAATCTGCTAGATTGATCCGGGAACTTACTGGATCGATTCAGAAGTTCTGCTATAGAACCTTGATCTATTAGATCGATTTGGGAACACTCTGGATTGATACAAACTTGTCAAACTCCATCTTAATTTCAATGTTGTTACCTTCGTGACTCTAATGGTTGGTACTTGATGAGCTACTTTGAGAGACAACTTGATTTCTTTATTGTAGTAGCTTAGTGTTTTTTTATCTTATGGCTCTTCTTCATCTAGCTTGAATGATTTTCCTCTTGTTTTTCACCTGGACTTGGACTTACATGACTTTCATATTTACAAGTGCATAAGAACAAATGAAGTCCTATACAAGATCATCTACTTACATACTCTCTTTTGACATGGAATTGACAATTACATAAATAATACATTAACAACCCACCCATCCACCTATCCATAATTTGAAGGACATCAATCAAGCTTTCCATCCATGACTAGGACTTTTCTAAGGCGAGTTGATGGGCTTTATACAGGTTTACTTGCTTTATAAGCTTTCGGAACCATCCATGACTAAGCCCATTCACAGATCAACTTCAATTGTGAAATGGGCATTAACCAGCCTTAGTTGTGGATCGGACCTTAGTCATGACCCCATCTTAAGATACTCTGTTAATCATACACCATTCAACAGTGGACTAGCCTAACCCGACCTTATTCAGTCATGGACCACTAGCTCCACGTTCGGTTGTGAACCAAAGTCAGTTGTGAATCAGTCCCAACATGAACTCATCAATCATGACTAAAATGGAATTTATGAGAACTCATTCAGACCGTCGAAAAGAAATCTTGCGACACTTAGTTTGACTCCGCATAATGCATACATGTGAAGTACAAAGTGCGCCTCAAGCGCATACGTGTGCATGCCCATACGTGCTCTTGCTATGCTACCACAACTAATAATTGTGTAACTATGGGTATAATTAGTTGTGCATAATTGACAAAGTCATTCATACCACCAATTAAAAGCCACGCGACTGCTAGCTACAACCAGTCGCCTATAGTGGACAATCACCGCCACATGGTAAAGTGCGTGAATGCCATATCCAATCACCTGCAGTCACACACAAATAGATAGTTGTACACAAAAATCTGTAGTTGTGCACCACGAAATCAATAATTGGAATTCAACTCCAACTCTACCAGTGGATGTTGTTTTGCACATCCATAACATCAATAGACTCCTTGTACATCTAGAAGTCTAATAGAGGCACACACTCGCATAAAAGAGGCACCAATCATTGAATACATTAATCGCGACTCGATAAGATTGAGAAAGGGGCTGACCACTATAGTCATATATGCCATTAAAAGGAATCTTCTAAAAATCATCGATCGTTGATCTTCTTCCATATAGTACTGCTATTGTTTGATCTCTTTCTAGAGACACTGAGAGCAGTGGTTGCCTCCACTAGATGTATCAGACCTACAACAAGAGGATTCTCGTGGGTTGAGTAAGTCAATTCAATTTATTGATTTTGTCCGTAATAAAAGTAATCAATTAACAAAAATCAATAACTTAGTAACGAGCTTTCATAGAGTGGACATAGGGTTAGGAATGACTGAACCACTATAAAATATGCATAGTGTGTGATTATTTGTTGTGTGTTCATTTGTGTATTGACCTTTCTGCTTTCTCAAATAATCATTGGAAACTAATCTAATCTTGAACTGTGTCACATAAAGGTTGTAAAAATAATCTAGGTATTGTTATACTACATGAACTATGATATCTGAGTGCATAATACTTTCTATTGTACATAAAGAACATTCTATGCATATGAGGGTTCTACTTGAGCAAGATTGTATCCCAGATGTAGCTTAGCCGCAATCCCTTGCACAATCATTGGGAGGCCTCGACTATCTTCAAGAAACGTGATAATGACACTTTCTCTATCTCGGATGAATCATTTACACAATACTAAGGTTGAAGAAGACAAGAAATTTTCTGAGTTATTTTTTTGCGAGTAAATAGTTGCACCACGATTGATTAAGTACCACGATAAATAGTGCATGCATTGTGAGTAATCAAGCATTGGGATCAAATATTCACCGCTAGTAATTAAGTTCTATAATCGTGTACCATGAGCCATCCAACATCGCAATCAAACACACACCATAAGCCATCTAGCACCTCGATCAAACATTCACTGTGAGCCATCTAGCTAGCACTGTGAGCAATATTGCGATCCACCATGCACCATGACCAATCAAAGACAACGAGTGATCTAAAACTATGATCAACCAAGCATTGCGATTGAACCATGTAACACAACTACTCATCTTCCTTTTGATATTGACTTTCCATTCCACTAAAATTCAACATTACAACCAAAAAAAATGGCCAACATGCCATGCTCGGGTTGCTACAACATCTATCTTCCCAATATAAGACTCATTATCGAATCCGCTAGAGTGCGGGGGTTAAGGGCAGAGCAAGGATTTTCTAGTAGGGGGGCAAGTAAAAAAATTTAATTAAAAATATATATAAATTAATATACTAAACTGTATATCATTTACTTCAAGAAATAATTCTCATTAAAAAGTCATTTACAATTGTGTACAAATCATTTATAAATAATAATTAGCCACTAAAATCTGTATACAATTATAATGGCAATTGTCCACGACAAGGTCGCATGTTCTGAAAGCATTGGATGATCTATTAAAAACATATTTCTTGATATAAGTGATTAAACAATCATTCATCCAATCATCTCTCACGTATACCTTTAACATGATTAATAAATGGGTCATGTTTGGGTTAACCTATATAATCGTATACCTTTAACTCAATACGACACCCAATCCACCAACACGAATTGCCATGTCTACTTCTATGTCCTGCACAAAGGATCCACCCTTGTCCATGAGTTTGAATCATCTCCAGTTTGAATAGACTGATATCATGCCAATACCAACTAGTTTATATCATGTTGATACCAATCAATGGGTGACATGATGCATGACGAAGGGTGTATTGGTCGAGTTCACATCATCTCAAGTTTGACTGGACAGATACCACACTAGTCTCTACTTAGGATGTGACCAATGCTTGATAAAGGATACACTATAATAAATACTACTTATTTACTATGTATTTACAATAATACCCTCATTTGACAAATATATATTAACCCAACACCTTTGTTAGGCCATACGTCATGCACTGATTAGTAGTGGTGTGATGTCTATCCATTCAGGCTAGAGATGATTCAAAATCATATTGACCAAAATAACTGTAAATGCACAATAAATAGGTACGTGTGTATTATTAATACACCCTTTGTCAAATAGTGTCACTTCCTTAGCAAAAACTAACATGTTACATGTCTATTTAGATTGGGGATGATGTGAACCATTCGTCCATCACCTTGTAATCAATAGTTTCCGTTTGAAAATCTCATTTTAGGTCTTTTATTTCTTCCCTTTCTCGTATTCAAATCTAGCAATAATGTTTATCCATGATTGTTCATAAGATTGATCAACATTCCAATCCTTTATCAGAGAATTGTCACATTTGGATCTCTAATTTTTTTTGGTCTTTAATTTTCTTTTTAAGTCCAATTCGATAAGTTATGCAATGGATTTAGGTTTGCATTTCTGTTTTAGACAAGGGAAGAAACTATACTTCTTGTTAATGAAGAGAATGAAGTAAAAGTGTTGTCCATGATTTTGGTGTCCAAGACCGTGGAGACGACACAATGAAGAAAATGGGTAGGAATTTGGGTGGGTTAAAAGAAATTTCAAATTCAAGCCTATTTTCCCCATGTTTCATCTCTACAGTCCTGGACACCATATCCTAAACAGAACTTTAACGTAGACAATCATTATTCAAAAAAATAAAAGCAAAAAATAGATAAAAGGGACAAAAGAGAGTTTGTAGTTACACAATTGGGAGAAACCTTAGTTTAGAGGTGAGAAAAAATATATGTTATTTACATCATTGAAAGCAAGCAATGTTTAAGCAGAGAAGAAGAATGATTGTCTGTGTTGATACAACCTTGTAGGCATGCAATTGATTGACACATAATGTGGTTTTTAATTTGGTGTCTATTTTTTATCACCTACGTTTTTAATTGAGCATTTTTTCAATGATTTTATCCCTAACACAACACGTGTCAGCTTATAATTCATCATAGACACTATAGAGATTTTTTCATCACTAAACATTTACTGTATTTTTTTTTTTAAAAGCTTCAATCTCTTTGTAAACTTCTCTAACCACTTGAATAATTTGGTTAACGTGTTCTTTCAAAGTGGCCAAACTTATTACTGTAGCTTATTAGGTGCTTTATTTGTGTTGACATAGGCCTATGTTCTATGTAGACATGCCATTGATTGACACATGATGTGTTTTTGAATTTGGTGTCTCTCTTTTTACACCTAAACACTTTT
>JAOXJP010118491.1:0-13919 GCA_025762735.1 Platanus orientalis | reverse complement strand
TGGAGCTTGTGGGTAGCTAAGGCACATTAGCTCAACAAGGAGCATCCCACATATTGAGCAACTAGCAACATCAACCACAAGGTGGTAATATTTGTTTGGCCTTGCATTCATTTGCATTCATATTTATTCTTACTGTTGTTTATCTTTCACCGGAGACACCGGAGTTAGTGCACACTCACCGGAGACACCAAGTGTTATAGTTTGACTTGCTTGTGAGCAAGTAGTAGGGTTTATATATTGACCTAGGTTGTATTAGCACCTGAATGAAATATATCTAAGCTCGGTGGTGAGCTTTAGAAGAGTGGACGTAGGCCCAAGTGTTGAACCACTATAAATCTTGTGTTGTAGGTTGTGATTATGTGATTGTTTGTCTCTTCATTGTTTTATTTTATACTACTCTTGTCTACCATATGTTGGATACCATCCATGAGTAGTTACACTTGAGCACACACTCACTTAAGTCAACAAATTATAAATGGAATTAATCACCACAACAAGGTAAATTTAAAAAGGGGTAAATTAATTTAAAGAATTCCTATTTACCCCCCTCTAAGATTATTTGTGTGACATTTCAACAAACTAATAAACACAGTAATAAATCAAATTAGCTAATTAAAACTTTACCTGGGAAGCTCTGATTTGATCCAAATCCCTCTTGAACTTGGAAATAGATTTATGTGCCTTTGGATGAGTGTTAGAGGTCTTCCACCTCTCAACACAAGGCACGAAAAATAGAACTCTTCCCTTTCTATGAGGATCTAAGGGATCCAACCTCTCATAGCACCAAACCTACAAAGAAAACAATAAAAACATTAAATCAACTAAAACTAAAAAAAATGACAACACAAAAACAAAAAATACAAGTACTTTACCTCCCATTGAAAGTGAATGCCTAGAAACACGGCTTTCTCCCCGTTGGCCACCTCACTCATATTGGAGTACATCCACCCAAGAGCGGATCTACCCCAACCAAAGGTCTTAACCTTAGACAAGTTGCTAAGGTAGTGAGAAAGTTGAAGAAAATCTGGTCACTCTTCCCGCTGAAGACGGACCATATAAACATATAAAGAAGGAAGGCCCAAACTGACTAATCAATCTCCTCCCCTGAGCTCCGATCCATAGCCTAGATATACTCCTCGAACTAAGAAGGAAATATCCCTTTGAATCCTCTGTCAAAAAAATGGGTTGTGGCCCCAAGCACCTTCTGATCATATCCTGAGAAGCCATAAGCTCATAAGGAGGGGGGTCACCCCCCATAGGCAAGTAGGTCAACATGTAAAAGTCCGTCGGGGGTAACCTTATCTCCCCCATAGGTAGATGGAAGGTATGGGTGATGCGAGACCACCTCTCTACCAGTGCCATCAACAAGGCTTTGTCTGCCTTCAGCAACTGAATACTCAAAAAGGGCCCAAACCCCATCCCGATAACTTTCATTTATGCCTTCCCCCAAAGACGCTTCCACATCATAAGAACCCCGGACCAAGACCCATGGGTCTCTGCTTTGTCCTTACCCTATAAAAACAATAAACAAATAATTGTAAATGAAATAAAAATATAAAATAAACCAACAAAACAATAAAAATCACAAAATAAAAAGTCCACAACTACTGGGGTATGCCTGAATTCAGCATATGCTTGAATTCAAGGTACGCCTTAGTTACATCATACGCCTGAAATACCCAGTACGCCTAAACTTGAATGCACATCAAGATCAGTCGAATTGGGCAAATTCAGGCAATACAGATAGGTTTACACGTACTTCTCCCAAACTTTTAAACAAACCACAAAAACACCTAAATAAATAAATAAAAACAACAAAATAACATGAACAAAACAAAAAAAGGGGGTTAGGGTTACCTCATCCACAGATAGATTTTTCCATAGGGCCTTTTCATGAGAAGGAAGAAGAGGGTAAGTCCCTGTTGATCCACTTGCACCCATTGTATACAGAAGATTAGGAATAAAACAAGGGGGCAAAGTTCTTCTTAGGATAGATTTTTCCCTCGTACAGAGCAATTTGAAAAATATAAAAACAAACATTCAATTTTCAGGCATTTTATTTGAACCCAGGGGTATAGTACGAGGGGTATAGTATGCCTGAACGTGCTATACACCTGAACTTTAACTAAGTTAAAGTTTAGGCGTATAATAGATATTAGGCGTACCAACCCAACCTATAAAAATAACCCTAAAAAAATAACACAAAAAAACACACAACAAAAAATAAAATAAAATAGCAGGATACAAAAACAAATATAAACAACAAACAACAACACAAACAAAAAAAACAACAACAAAGAAGAAGCAAAAAAGTAATAATAGCAACAACAAAAATAGAAACAATTTTTTTTACTAATTTTGCAGAAATCGATCCTAGACCCGTTTGTTTGGAGCCATTCACCACCACAACCATCAAATTCACATATGTACCCATCTCACTCCCACTATAGGAACAAGCCATTTGAGTTGACCAAAGTAAGCTGGGGACTACTTTGTCAATGTCCCAAGATTGTCTTGATTGGCCTCTCCTAGCTAGAAGCAGTCATATCTTTATGGAATCTAGTAGCTATGGTTTTTCGCTTTAGGAAACATGAGTTGACTCCCACCATTGAAGAATTTGAGTCTTTTCTAGATCTAAAGCACTGTTATCACACCGACGCGATCTTCCTTGTGCACAAAAATAGCTACTTCAAAGACTTCCAATCTACTCTCATTGTGTTAACGAATTTTTTACCCAAAGAGACTTCAAGTGATTTTTCTTACTATCCTTTCAACCTTTTATTGGATTGAGGTTGGAAAAAAGTTTAGAGATTTCTCAAACCCAACCAAGTATAGAGCTTTCAAATTAATAATCTTGGGTCAACTCCTCTTATCTCATAGCCTACATCAAATCAATGGAGTTTTGTATGGCGCTCTAGGACAACTGTCCGAAGGAAAGACATTGACCCTCATGATCATTGCAGAAATCACATCTAGTCTATCTCACTGTGCTCGGCACCGCAAAGGTCAATTATACAGTTGCCCAGCTTTTCTACAAGCCTGGCTTTGAGGACATATCTCCTCACTGCCTTTGTCTACTGTTCATCAAATCCCATCTGTTTCAACCCCTTAGGGAAGAAAACAATGATAGATTACCAAAAACTCATGGCCAATCTACTGACCAAACATATCACTTGGAGAGCTTAATGGCATAAAGCCCACTATCCACATTTGTTCTCAGAGAACTACACATACATGATCCTCATAGGGCTATACAAAAGCACGCCTTATGTGCCAATCCGGGTGTTTCTCCAGTTCACTCTTCTTCAGGACTTGTTTAACTTTGCCATCACTTATGGAGATGTCTGCAAACTTGATTATAAGACACCTCATTCAGTCTAGTCTCAGCTAACTGTCCTTTAGGATAGTTCACATACTTGAGTACCAAGGCATCTACCCTTAGTATCTACTAAGATACCTAAGACGTTGCCTCCATATGATTCATGTATTCATAACCTCATATCCACACAATCATCAGGTTTAGCCACTAATCATCCAACCAAGAGAGTCTAATCTGATGAACCTTCCACTTCACACGGTGAACCTTCCCACATAGAAGTAAAGTTGGAACAAGCTCTCTGAGATCTAGCAAATGAGCAAGCCCTACATCGTCAAACATGTGTGACCCTCGAGACTATCTGGACTACCCTCTAAGAAGTTCAAGCATCTCTCGAAACTAAATTCAACCTCCAGGCTGAGGCCGAGTCTCAAGAGACACCCACCAGGAAGTAAACAACACCCTAACTGAGCTTGTCAACACTTTGAGAGAACTCAATGATGTGAGAATCTCCCATACTGATCTAGACACTGAGCTGCGGCGTAGCAATACCATTTCCTTCCTACAAACATATTGGAGGCTAGAATGGGTTCAAAAGTTGAGAAAGCAGATATTCTCCTTAGGCCATGAGCCAGTCAAAGCTCCACCACCACCTTCCAGAGTCCTAAGACTCTAGACTATGTAGTTGTTTTCATTATGCTTTATGTAAAAGGTCTATGTACCTTATTTTTGTAATAGTTGATGTACTTTGTATACAACCACTCTTAATATATATAAGTTTTATTTTATTTTCAAAACTTAGATTCAATAGTTGGACATGAATGCATTTATATGATCTATCATTTGGCTAAATATTTTTGGCTTAAACATATATAAAATCAAGATCCACGACTCTAAATAATAATAATATGTTGTCAACAAAATAACACCTCTCGAGACTAGACTACAGAAGAAGAAGAAGAAGAAGGCACAGTCACGCATCACCATGGCAGCAGAACCTCCATGAACTACTTGTATTCCATCTTCCACAGCTCCCGAGAATTCATTTGTAAGTCCTCCCCATTCTCAAGTAGATTCTAGCGATCAACTAACACCACGGCAAAAAATTGAACTAGAAAGGTTGTTGGAAACCTTCATGATCAAACGTGGAGCGTTTTCAGTATCTTCTTCACAAATTCCCCCACTAACACAAGTCCAAACCTCTGTCCCTCTCCAAAGTCAGGGACAAATCTCCACCGAATTTGAGAAGGTACTCCATGAGTACCTGAACACCATAGGAGGTCCCCAAAACCCTCTCCAGAGCTAATATTCGTTTATCAAGTCTTTATTGAGGCAATCTTAAAACCCAAATTTTTTGGGAAACCAAGAAAAGCCACCTATCTTCACTACCACCCCTAACCTTACTACCACCGAGCTTCAAGACTTGGAGGAACGATGCAAGATAGAGCATCAAAACAAAAAAGGGAAAGGGAATCTCAGTATCTTCACACTCTGATCAGACTAAGGCCAGAATAGACAAGATAGCTAGTGAGATCGAGCTTCTGAAAAGGGGACAGTTATCGTTAAACATGGACTTTGAAGACTTATGTTTATACCAGGGGGTAACTTACCAAGTAATTTCCAAATGTCAGACATGGAAAAATATGACGTCACAGGTTGTCCCAAAATGCACCTGAGGATGTACTGCAATGCCTTGTTCTAATGGGGACAAGATGACTGAGTCTTAGTTCAGATGTTTCCAAGAACCTTGGAGAAGGATGCGGCCAAGTGGTTTGCAGGTCAAGAAAAAAGAGATGTAGGTTGTGGCGACCCGAAACCCATAGTCAAAGGACATGAATTTCAAGACACAACATCATTCATTCATATATTGAGGTATTACAATTGCATGTACAATTTTTTTTTCCTTATCATTCACACCCCTTTATCATTTTTTTTGTCCATAAATTTTCTTTCTGTACTTATGTGCATTACCATAGGTTCAATCCATTCATCTCATTCAATCAATCGCAGCGGAATAGTAAGCTAACACCTCAACTAAATTCATATAAGATCCATAATGAATCTGAAATATAAATTTTGTAACCATTATTCAAACTAGGCTAAAAGACATAACAATCTCATACTAAAGTGTGGAAACTAAAATCAACTAACGATTAGATCTTTCAAATAAATAACAATGTCTGAACTAAAATCTGAAACAATAAACTAATCATATGTCCATTTCAGCAACTAAGGTGCACAATCCTCCAGGCATCATCTTTATTCATGCTCTAACTCTTCTTCCTCTTCATTTCCTGTGTCGTATTGAGTGAGTTTGGAAAACCCAGTAGAAAAGATGCAATGTTATACAAAAGTATGGTCAAGACTTGTACGATATGATAAAAATAGTAAAACGAAGTAGAAATAGATGAGACAATAAGAGACAATAAAATAGCGGTTACAATACTAATTTCTCATACTACTTATACAATTATTTTTCCTTTATTCTTTCATTTTACTTTCATTCATTTTCTTATCACTTTTCTTAACATGTAGCATCCATGCTTTCTTTCCTTATATATTTTAGATTTTAGTATTTCTTTAAGTTTTCATTTTTCTTTCATTCTTTCACTTAGCATTTAGACATTCACATATAACATTTCAATAGTCTCATGCTAAAGACAATGCATTACAATACAATGTCATATCAACCTATTAACTCCTGGTAAAAGGATCTATTCAAGTCTCATTACCTCCTGTAAAGGGTCTATTCAAGCCTCATTAACCCCCAACAAAGGGTCTGTTCAAGCCTCATTAACCCCCAACGAAGGGTTTGTTCAAGCCTCATTAACCCTTAATGAAGGGTCTATTCAAGCCTCATTAACCCTCAGCATAAGGTTAGCCTAAAAACATCACCCTAGCAAAAGGGTCACTTACACCATAAGCCTGAGCATCATTACAATAACCCTTGGATGATGAAGGTTTGGCATGGAAACCAAACATAACATGTAGCTTTTTAGAGATCATATCTTTCATAAATTCATATAATAGAGTTCATAACTATAACAATTTATATTGTAGAGATTATATTAATAATAATTTAATCATCCTACATATACATACACTCTTATATATAGTAGTAATTTGATCTAACATTTAACAATATCATATTACTTTAAAAACAAGGATTTGTTTGACCATCCTAAAACAATCTATAGATTTCTTTTCAAAATCTCATGCTATACATATAACTTACCTCATTAATCTTCTTTACCGATCATTCTATAACTCACATGTAGGTGTAAATAACATATAATAAGATCCAGCAATATGGTGATACATATACCTATGCTTTCATGCTTAAATCAAGATAAAGTACAGAGATCAAATGCAAGTTCAAACCTATATTTACAATAATTAAAATCCATGATTTTCATATAAAAATATCATATTTTTCATCACTTAGCCTTTTTTAGATTTTTTTACATAATTTTGGCTTTCAAAACATTTCAAACTTAAGAAAACTCTTGAATCCTTTAATATCTAAGAATCCTAGATAAAAAATGATAGATTGCATAGTTTCTTCCTTCTTTTTTGAGTCACAACTTTGTTCATAGCTTTGTTCTTCCAAAAAACAAATCCCCAAAATCCTTTAAGCCCTAATCGTTTCCTTGTTTTCCCCTCTCCCCTTTGTTCCTTATGTTTACGTCAAATTAGGTTGAGTTTAATCCATTATATAGCTCCTATAAGAGCCCTAGTGAAGTGGAACCCTTTTTGGAAAAAAATTGGGATTTTTTGAATCCTAAAATTTAAATTTTGTGAAATCAGATTGATCCGGGTCAAAATCAGATCAATCCGACGTGTGTCAGGCCATTTTTCTTGTAAACTCTAAGATGTCAGATCGATCCACTAAGTTTGGATCAATCCAGCCAGATCGATTCAGATGGATCCAGATAGCTTTTCCAAATTCGACCCCTTCACTAAACCACCCATAACTCCCTCTAGAAAACCCAGAATCACTCTCTATTTATTGTGTTGGAAACTAGACTTCAAGACCTTTCCAAAAAGATACATCTTATCCTCTAATTCACTCGGGATTCATGTCAATGGGTTTGAGAATTTACCCCAAATATGTGGGTCTGTCAGCACTGACTCCTTGTAGGAGAATTGTCATAACTTCTCCTAGGAGGTTCGTAATCACACTTTGTTTAATGGGTTGAAGAGTAGACTCCTAAATCTTTCTATAAGTATGTGATTTGTACTCTAATTCACTCAGGAGTGGTGTTGGTGGTCCCATAAAGTTACCTCAAATACGTAATTAGTATAACTTTCAAACTTGACAAGTTCAAGACCCAACTTAAGTCTTATGCTTCTAACTTATTTTAATAGGTTCTTAAACAATTATAAGGTCTTTATGAACATGTGAAATAGAAAATTTACCCTTAAGTGTGTTAAATTACATTTTTACCCTTTTAGTGTAATGTGGGGTACTATAGCATGTAAGATCTTTGGAATGAGAAATGTTATTAAAAAATGAATGAAACCAATAAAAAGGAGGGTTGATAGTCGTTGGTGAAGAGAGAGAGGATAAAAAATAGAGAGATAATAAAGGAGGGGGTCAAAGAGATGGGAGAGGTAATGGAAAGGGAGAAGGTGGTTGTTTCTTAGGGTTTTTTTACCGTTAGAGAGAGAGGGTTTTCTCAACCAATGAGAATTCCCCTTCTATATTTATTTTTAAAGAGGATCTTCCTTGTCCAAAAGTGGTAAGGTGTCTAGAAGGTAATGGGAAAGGGAGATATTGGATAGTCTAAGATTGAGGGAATCTGGGTCAAGGTAATAGGCATCCACCAGATTTCCTAAGATACTGACTTGTTTAAGAAATATTTTTAGGAAAAAATTGATTTGGTTAGGACTGAAAATGGAAGGGTGTGGTGGCTGTGCATGTAACAAGGAAATATGACAAATTTTAGCCAAAAAAATAGCATGATATGTTGTGTTGGGCATATGGGATGTGACGTGGCTCTAGTGGGTGCCAAAAATGGAATGGAATGAGAGCAAAGGAAGGCAACAAGGGGCTGGTTGCATGGATTGTTGGGCCCCACCTTCTTTGTTCCAAAATTGGCACCTAAAAGGTGGGACCAAAAAAGGGGTGTTTGGGTGATCTTACTAAATCAACTAAGTAGGCATTTGGGCACTCGTGTGGCGCCATCAAAGTAGAAAGTTGCCACATGTTAGAGAACAAGTTTGATTTGGTGTTTCATGACATACCATAATTCGGTGGACTCATTTGGAGCTTTATTAATTTTAATTGGTCAAGTTTGCTCAAATTCCCTAAGTAGACATAATCAACAGTACTGATCATCATGGCAGGGTCTTATTTTTTATTTGGAGCTCCAAAGTACTTGATGAGAAGATCAAGATTTAAACTCGTGCGACAAAGGGTTTAGGGTTGGAATATGAAGGTCGTGATTATTACTCTAAGGTTTCAAAGCATGTTGAATTCATCTGTGGTGTCTAATTGACCATCCAAAGTGTACTTTGCTTAGAATTTGAAAGATTCTAAATTGAAGGTTAAGATTCTCCAAAACTTGACACGATGGATTTTGACAATCAATCTCTCTATTTCAGGGTTTTGGAACGTTCTAAACACATCTTTGATATCAAATTAATCATCCATCATATATTTTGATCAAATTTTGAAAGATTCTAAATCGAGGATTGAGATCTACTGAAACTTGATATGATGGATTTTGACAATCAAATACTCGATCACAAGGTTTTGAGACATTTTGAAGACATTTGTAACATCCGATTGATTGTCAAATGCTTGTACAATGAGATTTGATGGTTTAATATTGATGAGAGGTAAAATTATTATTTTACCTAGATGTGGCAAAACTTGAGAGAACCATTCAAGAGACTAGGATATAAATGGGACTATAAGAAGGAAATGTAAGTGTGTAATACAAAGATCTTAGAGAAAAATTGATGGGACTGGAATGCCAAATTAGGAAAGTATGGAAATGGAATAAAAATAGGAAGATATCTAAGAACACTGATTTCTAAGGATGCCTAAGGCTCATTCTAAAGAGTTTGTGTTGCCTATTAAAAGAAAACTCTAGACCCTATGCCAAAATTAAGTGCTGACAACTTCAACATCAAATGTGTCGGAATCAGACAACACAGGGGACATTAGGGATGAAGTAGTGATAGGAATCAACTAAATCTTTGTTGTAAGCATCAGTTACTAACAATATGGTTTTGTGTTTCAACCGCATGATGAGAGAGACAATAACAAATGCCGATATAAAGGGTTCCCGACCTTCTAAAGGGAAAGTAAAGAGTCCCATGTTATCACTTTTTATTTATTTTTATTGTTTTTGTTATATTTTACATGTTTTAAATATTAATGCATACATATGTAATGATCAGCTGGTCCAACAAACTTTCGAGTCACCAGGACAATCTAAGTTTTTAAAACACTGATGATATGATTGAAATTTTAAAACAATGTAAGTGTTAGGTATGTTGGGCCGTCATTGTAGATTTTGACTAACATATTGATTGACCCACTATTAACACATGCCAAAAAATTGAAAGAAATGACAGTAAGATTCTTCTGCAATCCAAGTAATCACAAATGATAATAATGGATAAATTAAATCATCATAATCGCACCATATTTTCTATACATGCCATTAGTCATTCTTTATATTATTAGAATCAATATGCAATTTATATTACAATCATTTACCTAATAATGAAAATAACTTTTACAATTTGTTTAAAAAATAAAATATAACTTGTTTATTCTTAGAAATTTTAAGAAGATAATTTAATGATTTTTTGATAAGAAATATATGATTGAAATTTTAAAATGACGTAAGTGTATGATATGTGTGTCCTCTGTTATTAATCTTTGATTGACGTAGCATTTGTTCCATTGTTGGCATGTGTTAGAAGCTTAAAAAAATAACCGTTAGATTCTTTTATAATTCAGGTAATAAAAAATGATAAGAATGTAAAAAAGTAAATCACCATAATATTACTATATTTTCAAGACATGTCATTACCTATTCTTTATATTATTACAATTAATATGCAATCTATATTTCATTCCTTTATATAGTGATGGTGATGACTTTACAACTCATTTAAAAAATAAATTATAACTCATCCATACTATAAAAAAAAATTAAGATGATAATTTTATGAGATTTTGTTATAAAGGATGTGATTGAAATCTTATAAAGAGGTAAATATCAGATATTGTTGGATCTTCATTTAATTTTATGACATAAGCTTAAGGGTCATGATGAATTAGAAGAATATGAAAATGATCGTGAGTATATTTTTTGTAAATTCTTTATATTCTAATGTGAGATATTAAAATTTTGATTTAGTGTATTTGGTATTTTCGTAACTATGATATAGAGTTTCAATCCTATGCTTCCATTTTATGTTTGATTTTTTTGTTGGATTAGTTTGTTATAGAATTTTGTATTGTAAAATGGGTTTTCATCCTATGATTCCATAGTTATCAATGTCTTATTTACCTATAAATTCACCATCAGCAATGCCAGATACAATACCACCTTCTACTCCAATGACAATGTTGTCTTTTATCCTTCAATTGGCAACAATTTGAGGATGGATTGACCCGACATGAGGACATTATGTTGAGGCTATTGACCCAAAAACTAAAAAGTTAAAGATTGTTTGTTTATGTTTTTTAAAAAGTATTTGCTGATGTAAGCATTCATCAGTTTAAAACCACTTAGTAAGAAAAAGAGGCAATGCTAATCTATATAAGAAAGTTCCTACTAAAGTTCACTATCCTATGGAGTAAACCTTTGGGAATAATGAAAATAAAGGAAACTATTGATGCATGTCAATCTCATAGTTACATGTGTAGTGGTATGTGTCTTGTAAGTATCCTATGCTCTCACAAGTTCAGGACAAGAAGACAAGAAAGACTAAAGACTTGAAGAAGACACCGGAAACTTCCTCAGATTTTCCACACCAAGAAAGGTATATAGCATGCATTGCATATCATTTTAATACTTTGAAATCAATGTAGACATGGTGATATGTCTTTCACAAAATCCAAAGGAAAAAGGGCCTAAGGATAGACCTCCATACAGTGTCAAAACTAAGTGCAAAAAATATGGGAGTTGCAATCGATTGCAAATCAAGCAATTAATTTCGGTACAATCGGTTGCGAATCTCATAATAGATTGTGAACAAAATTTGGGAGTAGACTAAGACTCTAGTGGCCAAAACCCATAGTCAGCAATCAGTTATGGAACAAATTTGGACCAAAATCCCCATACTCGAAATCGATTTGGGATCAGGCAATCGATTGTGAACCTAATTTGTGAGCCATAATCGATTACGAGATCTGTAATCAATTGCGAGCCATAATGGATTACGATTTAAAATTCCAGTCCCTCTATCTTAGAGGGGGGTGAATAGGATGTTACAATTTTAATTTTATCGATCTATAATTTTTTACTTAGGCAAGATTAAATTATATTCCTATTCAAATAACAAGCATTTACCAAAAGCTTTTAAAATGCTAAAAGGAATAAAGATGCACAAGAAAATCACATAGACAAATAGACACCTCTTTTTAAAGTGGTTCAGCAAGAGTGCCTACATCCACTGTAGAAAGCTCATCACATAGTGGATTAATTTTATTAGTAATAACTGCATATTACATGGAAAAATTAATTACAAAAACCAACACTACTAACAGTTTTGTGACTCCAGCAAACTGAGTGCCAACCCTCGGTGTCTCCAGCAAGGGTTAGAAAACTCCTCTATTGATTTCAGCGAAAGGCACAAAAATTTGTTGAGTGATTAGGTGAAGAGTCAAATCTCTTCTCTTAATAATGCTTCTCAGTAAGCAGATTTTAATTAAAAGATCACAGTATTCTCAAGTATTTTATCCATTTATTTCAAATATATGCGCATCAATAATGTTGTGTAACAGATAAAATAATTTCAAATACCACAGTATTAAAATACCTAGGAGTTTGGCTACTCTCAGAGCTTTCTTTGTAGATTGCGGTTCTCAATCAACTGTTTTTGCTTAACTCTTAATGAAGGATCTTTATCTCCAAGGATCTAAAGTTTTTAACGCTTTTAGAGCCTTTAAATAGTCTTAAAAACATTAGGGTTTCATACCTCAAATGGTCACAAGATCCCCATTAAAGATGGAGATTCGCAAGTTCAAAAATCATAGATTTTCCATTTCTATCACTAGGGACCGATCCTAGTGAAAGTGTGACCGGTCCAGCTGACCGATCCTAAAAAATGGGGATTGGTCCCAATACTTAGATTTGTATTTTTTGTCCTATTCTCCACTTAGGTCTTTTGGATATGTTGTGGGGCCTTTTCTATGGTTGTGTGGGTGAGCTCTAAGTCCATAAACCTAGGCTTGGTTGGTCACATCAAGTTTTACCTGTTTGAATTACTTTGTTTTCCTCGGCTTCCCTTTACTCTTGCTGCGGGTCATTATGTCTTGTTCTTGACTTCTTGACGTTTTCTTTTTTGTCTAGCAATTGATCACACACACATGTATTACCAAATTATTTGACATGGAATTGACAATACTCAACATTCTCCCTCTTTGTCAATTCCATGGCAAAACTCTCATCCTTTACTCACCCCCACTCACTCACTTTACAACTCATAAACTGTTAAAATATTACAAATACATTGTGCAATCCTTTTATAATTAACCACATTCAGCCCAAAGTCAATCTCCCCTCAAGATGTGCTCTCCCTCAAGATGTAGCCTATAAAAAAAAAAAACTTATCTTTCTCAAGCATAATTTGGCATCTAATACATTCACATGTGTGTGTGGGAGTGTGAAGTGGGTGTGGGAAGAGTGGTGTCACCCCTTTTTTTACAGGGAATTACAAAGCCATACAAACAAAGTCATGCATAGAAAATGAATCAAGATAAATATTTAATATGCATAGAATTTAGGCATAACAGAAACGAGGTTATCCATTAGATATAAACATTAAGCACAAGTATTTTGAGGCTCCTAGTACAAAAAGAGGATAGGCCAAAAAAAATAAAATAAAAACATATGATCACTCCTACTCCTCTTCATCCTCCTCCATTTCATCTTCCTCACTACCCTCCGTCTTAGAGTCAAGTAAAACATGCCGGATCTTCTCTCCCGGCGTTATCTTCACATTCAGCTCATCGGCTATTTTCACTTGGGCTTCTACCATAAGATTAAGTTTTGAAGTCAAGAGCTTTTGATTACTAATTGCCCGCATGCTTTTCTTCTTGACATAGGCCTCGAGACCCTTGAAGCCGGTCTCAATACCTTGTAGTTTCTCTAACACCAGGTTCTGAAATGCATCCATAGGCACATTGTTGGGCCCAGAGAAAGTTGCTTGGCTAGAGGAAGTTGCTTGAGTGGTGGCAGAAGTGCCCATTGATTTAGTGGATTTCCTAGTCTTTGTGAGTTTCTGCATTTTCAAAACTGTTGATGCATTGATGTTTCCGGGTTACTTTAGGGTGTGGAACAAAATTTAATTCCATTATTGTGCAACAACTTTGTTATTATGATCGGAAAGTAAAGGCTGGTCCGTGGATCTT
>JAOXJP010118480.1:0-13919 GCA_025762735.1 Platanus orientalis | reverse complement strand
AAGTCTATGAAATGCTAGCTTCTAGCCATAATGTTTTGCTATTTATAGTCTAGACATTTATCAAGCTTGAGTAGTACATTTATAGCATGGGTTACTTGTGAGAAAAACCCTTCTATAGCTTCTCGGGAAAGAGCGTACTAACATTTCTCTGTAAGTTCTAATGATCACTACTTAATAGACCGCACCGATCTTGGTGACGCTTACTTATTGGGACATAGGAATTGTGTTGCATTCACCCTCAAACATTGTGTATTATGCCTGCTTTAGCAAAGACTGGGTTGCTATCACCCGGGTAAGGCACAACACCCAATCCTAATGGATTCCGCCCCGATTTTCAGAGAGTTATATAAATTCTTCCTTGCACGTCCCCCCACCTTAATAATATTGTCACAGATCAATCGATAGTCTATGTAACCATCACTTTATGGATGCGTAGAACTAACCCTCTAAGGTCCCATAGTTTTTCTAGAGAGAGCTTCCAAAATCTCTCCGTAAGTCCCTTAAAATACAACATTCACCTAAGTGGGACGAAGGCAATGATGTAGATTGATCCTACTATATATCATAACCAATGTAAAGCCACACATATCTTTAGAAGTGATATTTAGTGCACATGTACCATGATTTATGTAAATCCAAGCAGTGTTCAATCATGACTATATTGTTTTCCATAGCTTTTCCAAGGAGAGATTCACTAACATCCCTCGTTGAGTCTTATAAAACTCTTGAGGATAGTCACAACAGACATCCAATTAATCAACTACACAAATGAATGAATGATAAATCAACACAACAAATGCAAAACATGTCGAACATGCAAAACATGAAGAAATCTCAAGCAACTTCAACCACCTTATACAAATCAAAGCACTTTAAAACCAACTTAAAGCAAATACAAGTGCATAAGTCATCTGAATGGTTCCCATGTGTTTACAGCTTTTGCATGACCAATTTTCTGTATCGGTATTTCTATAATGTTTTTCGCATGTTTTCAAGCAATTACGCTCTATGTTTATGACTTACATGTCTCTCGATGCAGCGCATATGCTAACAGCAACATCCGAAGAGCTAAAGAAAATGTCAATTGGTTGTGTATAACTCATGGATAACCCATGTTTTCAAAAAAAAGAGAAGGTCCTTTCATCGGTGAATACCCATTTTCTCAAAATCAGAATAAAGGAATTTACGAAGCACTGAAAGAGTGTACCTTCAACCCGAGAAGGCATTTCAAATAATAGTGAATTCATTTCAAAACCTTGATCCCAAAATCAAGGACAATTTCAACCCATCACAACTTTTCAAGCCAAAAGTGCTCTATATTTCAAAAAACTTTCCACCCAAATATCTAAGAGTTACATACAAGGAAGAAGCATGATCTCTCCTAAGTCAAAATTAGGGCACTTCCTTCTTTGTTATATGCAGCAAAGCCACACATACCAAAGAGGGGCATCTCTCAGCACCTAAATTTTGACTCAGGTCATATGATGGTATAATGACAGCATAACAGTTTTTATACATCAAGACCTTAAGCATCCTTGGCTTTGGAAGAGCAAACTTGGACCCTAGGAGGTTAGACACTCCTAAAGAGGTCTTTCTAGATGTTCCAGTTGCAAATGAATCAGTCAAAGAACCTTATTACAGCCCAAAAACACCATTTCAAGACAAACCCTAATCTCTTTCAAAAGCATCAATAGGACTTTGAGGGTGCACATTTTAGAACTCCATTCATGCCATCGGTAAGTTTTGCACCTCCTGTAAGCCATTTTGCATTAAAGCATCACAGTTAGAAAAATTATCATTTTACCCTTCTACCTTTAAAAGCTCAATACTCACTATCTATCATCTAGATCACTGAATTTCTTTGCCTACATAAGCCTTCTTGTTATAAAGCATCATAAGAAAAGAATTCATATTTTCACCTTTTTTTACCCATGGGTAAAAAATTACCATTTTACCCTTTTTACTTAGAGAATGACCCTCGGACCCTCAAAGGACCTTAGAGCCTCTCTTATGGTCTAAATGATGTAATTTTAGATCATGTGCACCCCTAAGCCTTTATTCTCTCAAGGATTCATCACAAGTCAAACACTGCTCGAGAATAGCTCTAGCCAATCTCCCAATCTGTGAAAATCCTGACAAAAAAATGACCATTGAAAAAACTTAGCTTCAGGCAGCTACAGAAACTTAATTCAGTCAAGCGATTCTGCTTCGAAAAATCCTCGATGACAACCCGAGAATCCAACAGCCAATCTATCAGCCTCTGTGGCTTCAAGAATCCTCAAACTTTGAATCCCCTAGATATAACCCAATATGGCATTTTATAGAAGAACCAGTAGCATCCCCTGTACAATTCTATAAAATCATTCAAAAAATGATTTTTGACCTAATTTTCTGCTCGGGTACCGTAATCTTGCGTAGTCAGAAGCTATGAATCACCTAAACCTGGGAGTATCTATCCATAGGTCACCCTCAGATGAATTTGACCATCTTGCCCTTTCAATCTATGTTTGAGAGATTTTTTGGCTAAGAAACCCTGATTTGACTCCTTTACCCTTTCCGTAATTTAGTTCTGACTGGACTAGTGCGACTGGAGCATCTAGGACATTTGAGAAAAACACTAATTGGGCTGACTTTTTAGCACAAGAGCCCACATGGAGTGACGGCAGCAATACGGTTTGAAAAAGTCATAAAATAAGATATTACTCAAGATTAACTAAAGTGAGATATTTTGCATTTAATGCATTCTCATCTTTAGCTAACCACTTACAACCCTTGGATTGGAATCTTCTGATTCTCTCTCTCACCCTCCACCCTAGGATCCCTTAGATGGATTTCAAATCCTTAGTGAATCCCTTAGAGCCCCCCATCAAGCATCCTAAGACCTCCCCTTTAGGTTTGCACCCAATGGAATTTTGTCGAATGACATCTTCCATGCCACCTCCATAACTCCCTCCATCCAACCTCATTAGCACACTCACCATCCAACCATCCATTAGATTAACCAAGCCTAGTCTAGCCCCTAGAATTGCCATCTCACCCATCCATGTCTCTCCTTCCAAATTAATCCCAACCACACACCCCAAACTGATCCTAGCCGTACACCCCATTTAGGATAAGGATGATCCTCACCCTCCATCCTAAGCATCCCTATCCTAAATCCAACCATTGATCCCACTGATTTGGGGCTATAAATAGCCAAACCTTAAATCTAAAGAGAAGAAGAGGAAGAAGAAAAGAAAAAGTGTAACTCACCCCTAACTCTTAGCAAGGTAAACCTAAACCTAACAACTAGCTAGGTTACAGACTTCAATTATGATCATTTAATAACTGTTATGTTTCCCAATTTATGCTAGAGCATTGCTCTAAATCAGGTACAAGGTAGAGGCTTAACAATCTCTATCTTGCTCTTATTTTTTACCTATTTCAGTGTTGAATTTTGTATAAGGACTCTTGAGATGAATTTTTACTATGTTGTAATAGACATATGTAGGGTGTTCTTTATTTAATTTTGTAATTTTTTAGAGCTATGGAAGGCCTCAAAATGGCCCCCCCAAACAGACCTAAAAAACTGGGTCCTTTGAGACCCAATTTGGAGAAATATTTGTGAATTTTATTTTGAATAATTTATGCAGGATTTTGTGTTCAATTTTTTATATGTTGTTCCTTTATATATTTTTCATAAGCATGCTTAATTTTAGAATTTTTACGAAACCCTAAAGGCTCCAAAATCTAGAAATCCAGTTACTGGATTTCCTCTTAATAACTAAGGCATGTTTTTTAGTGATTAAAAAACAGGCATTATACAAACAAGCGTTAGGGATAAATTCAGGTGTTGAGATCTGGGACACACTCTAGGGATCCCTGATTATCCCAAAACCTATCCCAAGGTATATTCTAACGTATGAGAGCCATCATTGTGCATCAACACCTTTGTGGGCCCTTATTTCCTTGAAAACAGGCGTTGGATAGGAATTCCGGCGTTGGGATGGTTTTCATGCATTAGGCCTAGACCTTAAAATATATATTTTTTAAAAATTAGTTAAGTATGAGTCTACCCTAGGGTTAGTCCCAAGACCCAAGAGAAACTCCACCCCTTTGGCCCCACTTGGATGGCGCAAAAACCTGAACTGGCTACTGATTTTATACCTAACGCCTATTTTCTCCTGAATTAAAATTCAGGCGTTGAATAAACATGCATCAGACTAGAAAACAGGTGTTAGGCCTATAACAGATAACTGAATGGCTAACTTTAGGAGATCATATCTCCATGTGGCCTAGGCCTAGGACCCCTAGGGCTACACAATGTAATCCTAGAAGACTTCCTCTTTCCCTAACTCAAGGTCCCACAGTGCTGGGACCACCCCCCGCCAAATACCTTAAATAATGGCACAAAGTGCCTACTTGGTCAGGTTTCCCAATGCTTGTTTTCACCCTGGATTAGAATTCAGGTTTATAAAAAAATAAGCATTGAGGTGAAAAACAAGCGTTAGGCCTATAACTCAGAAAAATTAATCTTTCTTCTTTTATCCCCTTTTCCTATGGTTGATTCCAAACCTTAAAAGGACCAATAGCAAGCCATTTAGAGGGATCAATCACCCCTCTAAAGTCCAAAACGATGAGGGGTTTTCCTATAGGTGAAAAAGATCAAAGTTAGGAACAGTCTGTGGACTGTTCACAAGCCGATGCTTGTTTTCACCCTGAATTAAAATTCAGGCATTGGAAAAATAGGCGTTGAGAGCTAAAATAGGCATTAAGCCTAAGAAAAATTCAGCAAACCTCTAACTAACATTAAAAGGGTTCAAACACTTAAATTCATAATTAACAATGCATGATTATGAATATAAACTTAAGATTCATATGAATGGGAGAAGCCACCCTAAAAAGGCAGGTATTTAGGGTGCCTAACACCTTCCACAAGTACAACCAAACCACTTACCATAATCTCAGGAACTCAGACTAGTACTGGGAGTTAAACCCTAGACTTTCAAGTATAGTTTCCTTCTTTTCCAAGAAGGACCGATGTCCAACTTAGTCGATTAACCCCAAGTTGGTGGCGACTCCAAACAAAAGTCCGAACCCCCTTCCGAGGAGGTGTTGGCCACAACCCGAAACGTGAGAGCCGAAGTGGGCACGCCGATGCCCACAACTATAGAGAACTAACTTTAGTTATGAACTGAGATACCCTTCCTGGTCTTCATGCCATCTATCCCATGTTTTGAAAGCTTAAATACTCTCTTTTTTATGTCATGATACATTATTGAACATTGCCTATAGAAACATGTTGGGTTGGTCATGATTGACCACACCCAAGAGTCCCTTAGGGAAGGGACTATTTGAGACAAAATATACACAAGAAATTATGATGGTTAAGAAACATCACAACTCCTCGTGAAGAATCATCTTCAAATAAAAAACTCCTTGGGAAGAGTTGTGTTGGTTCCTAACCAACACAACCTTATCTTTGGTTTCTCTTATGAAAAGTTAGGTACATAGGTGAAGAAGAGTTATGTTGGTTTTCAACCAACACAACCAATTTTTTCTCTCAAGATTCTCACAAATGAAAGGTCTAAAGAAGAATCTCCAACAAGAAAGATTTAATAAATTCATGAACAAGTTTGTTTTAACTATGGAAAGAAAAGTCAGTTCAAGGATAAATGTCCCAACAACAACAATCTATTAAATGAAGTAAATAATCAAAACTATGCATTTGTTAATGTATGTCATGTCAATCCCATGGACAAAACTAGTATGTGGTCTTATGTCTTGTAAGTGTCCTATATGCTTAAAAGTCTTGACAAGGAGACATGGTGGACTAAAAGCTTGGAAGAAGACCGGAAGCAACCTCGGATTTGTCCATTCTACTCAAGGTATAAAGCATGCATTTCATGTCATATAATGACAAAAAAATGGACTTAAGTGTGGTGGTAAACCCACAAGAGACCTAAGAGAAATCAGCCAAAAAAGTAGTCCATGCATTATCTCAACAAAAGTGTAAAAAATTAGGACCTGATCGATCACGACCCTAGATTGAGTCACAGTCTAAGAGACCAAAGCTTGGCACCTATCAGCTGTGATCGATCACGAGAAATATCATGGCCTGGAAGCTTGACTCCATGACCGATCACGAGATTCGTGATATCTCGTGATCGATCACGGATCTCGTGATCGATCATGAGTTTAATCAAGCTAAGCCCAGATTTGTGATCGATCAGGAGATCCATGATCAATCATGAGTCATGATCGATCACAGATCTTATGATCAATCATGGGGGCAATTTTTTCAATCACAAAATTTTATTCCCCCCATGTGTTATTTCAAAATTTGAACCCCATTTTTAAAAAATCCAATGCCAAAAATGGTTGTCCAGTTTTAAAGATTCTAATCCAAAGGTTGTGAGTGCTTCTCACCCTTATAAAAGGAAATTTTTCTCATTAAAGCAAAAAACTTCAAGCAAGCTATAGAGTGTTAGAAAGTTTACCAAATTGAGAGCTTCTTCCCTTGACAAAACCATCTTCCTCTCACTGTTTTGCGTTACAGTAGCTAGCATCTACTCTAAAGTTCACTCTCTTTTTCTCTCCGTTTGAGCAACAAGATTCTACTATTGAGGAGATCTTTTAGTAAGCTTTTCCTAAGATAAACATACATTTGGCTAAGATCAAGGAGCACTAGAGCCAAGGGCTTGAAGGTTGTGGGTAGCTAAGACATACTAGCTTTACAAGGAGCACCCCACATTTATGGAAATAACAACATCAACCAACTTGTGGTAATATGTCATTTCTTTTACATTCATATATATTGTTATCTTGCTTTGCTTCCACCAAATACACTGGAAGTAGTTCATACTCGCCAGAGACACTGAGTGTTGTTGAATAGCTTGCCAAGGGAAAGTAGTGTAAGTTTTGTATGTTTTTTACCCAGGTTATATTAGGTAATCTAAATGAAATATACCTAAGCTTAGTAGTGATCTTTAAAAGAGTGGACGGAAGCCATTATGCCAAACCACTATAAATCTCTTGTTGTAGATTGAGTGTATGATTACTTGTCTTTTTTACTTTTGTGCACATTACTACTCTTGCACTCTACGTGTTTGTTAAAATACATAAGTACACATCTTGGAGCATACACACACTTTGGATAAGCTTAAGAAGATTAAAATCAATTTCAACACTTGCAAAAATGGGTAAATAAATTTTTATATCCTATTCACCCCCTCTAGGATAACCTAATAGGTATTTCAACATTGATAATGACAGAGGCATTTGTAGTAGAACTAATGATGAAGGATTAGTGGATAGCTTCTAAAGCTACTCAACGTGTAATCAACTATAAAGATGAGTTTGTGAACTTTAAAGACTTGTCAGTAGTAGAAACAAAGATTTCAAATTTCAATTAGGTAAGTCAAGTTTTATTTTATCTAATGTTTCATATATATCGAGCATTAGAAGAAATCTCATTTCTATGTCAGAATTAGACTAGAAAGGCTACATAAGTAGGTTCAAGTTTGATCATGTAATTAAGTCTATATTTGGTCATGAGATTTTAAGGGGTGAATGGATTGATGGTATGTATTGAATAATGATCAATAAAGTGATAAACTTCTTATGTGTATGCTTCTACTAATTTGATTGATTCTTATGTATGACATCTATGATTGGGATATATAAATAATGAAATACTGGCAAGAATGAATAAAAAATGGTAGATACCTAATTTGAGTGAAATTAATTTTGAACTTTGTACCACTTGTTTACAAGGAAAAATCACAAAGACGCCATTTGTCAAATATTAAAAATCATCTGAGTTATAAAAAATAAGTAACATAAATATTTGTGGTGCCATAAGAATCAAGACACATAAATGAATGAAATATTTTATAACTTTTATTGATTATTATTCAAGATATGGATATGTGTACATCCTATAACACAAGTCAAAAGTATTGGATAAGTTCAAAGAATTTAAGGAGGTAGCAACCCAATTAAGTTGAACAACATAAGCCTTAAGTAATAACAGGGGTGGAGAATATACCTTTATAGATTTTAATGATTTCTACTAGGAAAATGGAATAAAACACTTAAATATCATGCCTTATACACCATAATAGAATGGAATTGTAGAAAGAAGAAACAAGACCTTGATGCATATGACAAGGTCAATGTTGGCTCATTTAAGATTTATTAAAGTATTTTTGGGGGAAGCTTTGGGCACAACTATCTATATATTGAATAGAGTGATTACAAAGAGTAGGTCACTAACTCCAACCTAAATTTATCAAATTTTAGAATCTAGGCGTATAAAGCTTATGTCACTACAAGAAAGTTGGTCATTAGTGACCAAATTATTAGAGATGATTATTTATTCATCGCTTTATTAGCAACGATTATATGTAGTCGTTGCTAATCTACAACGACTTTATGTGGTCATCATTAATAGTCCAACACTAATAAATTATTTTAATTTTTTTATTATTTTATTGTATTTATGTGTTCATTAATTATTCATTAAAATTATTTCAATTTTTATTTATGAAAAATATTTATTTATTAAAATTTTTTATTATTTTATAAAAATACGTGTTTACTTGAAATTTATTTTTTCATATATTTTTTATTTTTTATATTAAGATATTAATTTTTTTAGAAATATCTATTTATTAAAAAATGTTATTTTATTATTTTTTTCTTTTTCTTTTCTCTCTTCTTTTTTTCATTCATAAGTTCCTTTGTGTCTTACACACAAAAAGTGAGGTGTATAGGATTAAAATTGTAAAAGCAATTTTCAAATGAAAAAATAAGTACCCATAAAAATGAAGTTTTTATACCATAAAAAGTGAACATTTTCTCCCTATTTAAAAGAGGAACTAAATTAAGAACACCAACAAAAATTGTTTGCACGTTGGCTCTGTTTTTCTCTGCCTATTTGTCACGTTCCCACAAGATTCCAATGTTCATTCCCACTCTCTCTAGTTCTTTGTTTCTCTCTATAACTATCCCTTCTATTTGCTAGGGTTTTTGAAGGGGACCCTTCATAGTCACTACACTAGAGATCGTTTCAAATGTTCAAGGTAAGTTCCTTGAAACTCCTTGCTTCTCTCCATGTTTTGATCTTCTAAGAATAAGATTGAGATTCAAATTGTTAATTTAATTTACTATTAATTAATTAGAATTTATTTAATATAAAAAATCGAATTAGAAGCATACTTTTGAAAACTAGACTAAACTAGATGGTCTGACCCAATTTGACCAAAACCAACACCCTAAATGGTTCTATTGAAGCTTAAAACCATAGTATCACTATAACAAAAATGAGTATTTATGGCATGATATTAATGGCATTTAGAAAATGCATGCTGTAAATGATGATTTTTTACGGTGTTCTTTTATTAAACGCCATTAATATCTAAAATTAGGTTAACTTTAAAAGTGTCTTTTTGGGAACGTTGTTAATATACTTATGTTGACATGTATTGGCATGTCGTGTATATTGAAAATTATTCATGGTATGCATTGGCATGCCGTGCATGGTAGAAACTATTCACGGCGTGCCTTTACATGCCGTCTATATTATAAAATATTTACGGCGTGCATGTGGATGCTGTTTATCTTAGAAACTAATTATGACATGCATTTGCACATTATCTATGTTATAAAATATCCACATTTTACAAGTCTTTAAAATGTTTATAAGTGCAAAATAAACATGGGTTTATTTTTCTTCCACTCATGCAATCTTTTTCTCTTCCCTTATTCACTCTTCCTCTTCTATTCTCAATCGCTACTTTCTCTAACACAGCCTCTTAGTCTCCTATAAACGCAAACATCATCTTTCAACTTTTACCATCCTGTCTCTCTTTGCATAAGTCTTGTTTTGTCTACCTAGTCGGATGCTCCAGTGTTGACCTCTCTTATCTACTTCATTTGTTTCAAAGCTGACTATGGGGATGTATCTAGAGCAAAGGGTGAGACACTAGTACCAAATCAGTAGGGGAGACCAAATCAGTTCCAAGGGTAAGAGTTGTAAAATAATATTTTCTATATATTCTTTATTGTTTCCATTGTCCTACCTTAACGAAACAACATTGAAGGTAGGCAGGTTAGTGGTGATCAGTCTTGACTCATTGAAATGGCCATGTTGATTTGACTCGCTAGTAGTTCAGGGATTGGTTTGTCAAAGTGGTTTGGTTTGATGGTGATCTGGGCAGTTGGGGATGGTTGGACCAGGTGAGATGGGGCAAGGAGTTCGGCCTGGTGTTGGAGTGGGTAATCATCATCTTCAGAGGAATACACTGGAACTGCTAACAGGGAATCAGGAGAGTAAGAATCTTCAAGGGAAAAATGGGATTCCACGTCAGAAAATTCTGAATCAGTTAGCTGTTTGGCTTGTTGGAGAAGGTGAATACTCCTTTCTTTGCGGGGGCAATTTTTTACAAAGTGACCTTTCTTCTTGCAGATGTAGCAAGCATCAGTGGTTTTGCCTTTGGATTTCTTTTTGCGGAGAAATTGCCATTTGGAGGTGGAAGAGTGAGGGGACCGCACATGATGGTTCTTGAAATGTGCTTGTTTTTTTTGTGCGACAGTCACAAGTTTTTGTATCCTTGCATTTGATGGAAAACTGGTTGGTACATGCAGTGCCTAGCCACTTGCCCAAGGTATCCAGCTGCTTGAGGAATTTAGAAGTGTTGCAGAATTTCTCAAGGGTAGAGGACTGTTTTGGTATATTTCTCTAATGGATGCTGTTGCTACAGTGAGATTCTTGGTGGCCAACATTTTTACTGTTTCGTTCCCCAGTGGCTCTGGCATAGAGTTGAGGTAGGCTTGCTTGAGGTTCGCATCATCAATGCCATTAATAGCATAAAATCTGGAGGACATTCTTGCATAATGTTTTTCCAAATCTAATTTTTGGAAGGAGCAGCACTTTATTTGCAAGTATTCTTCTCGCTGCTTATCTATTTGGTAGAATGGAGCCCCAATGAATTCATTATGGAGGTGGGTGATGAATGTCTCTACATTTGTGCTTTGGAGAGCCTGCATTTGCCGGTATTCCCCTAAATTGGTCCACCATTCTTTGAGGCGGCCGATAAGTCTTGGGGGTATTTGGGCTATGGTTTCGGCCTAAGTGGCTTGGGGTTTTTGGAGTTGAACCTGAGCCCAAGCGAGTATTTCTAAGAGCCTTGCTCGCCATTTGGACGGAGGAATATCCTCAAGGGTAAAGAACCGGTTTTGATCCAGATTGGGAAGGTGGGGGGAGTGGGGTGGGGTGGGTGATGAGGCTTCTTCTTCCATCAGTTCTGTTACTTGAGGTTCTAGAGTTGACTCCTCCTTTTCCATCATTAAGAGATTGTCCAGGTTGTCTGAGGTCGAGGAAGTGGGTGAATTGGGAATAGAGTGCGAAGCAGGGGTTGGCTCATTAGCTAATTGTTGTAATAGGGAGGTAAAGGGATTGAATGGTTCGAGGGGAAAATGGTTTGGGATTTGGTGAGAGGATGCTCCGATAATGGGATCAGGGGTAGGGGAGGTTTTGGTTTTGCAGGTTGAGGCAAAGGTTGTTGTGGGCTTTTGTACAGTAAGGGAGATGGCGGAGCTATGAGATTGTGGTAGGGTGAGGGAGGTGGTGGGGTAAGTTTATGGTAATGGGGAGGGTGAAACAAGGATGAAGGTTGATCTGGTGGTATGGAGAGGGGTTGGTAGCCAAGACTGGGGGTGTAAGGGAGCTCTGGTAATGGTTGGAAGACAGACTAAGCAAGGTCAGATGTAGACCTTGAGGCAAAAGAGGAGGATGAAGATTTCTCTGCTCTTTCATTTTGGAGGGATTGTTCCATGCTTCGGAGCTAATGTTCTAGGCTCCTTTTCTCCGCTTCTTTTGTTCTTATGAGCTCGTTTGCCTGGTACCAATCTTTGACTGTGCGGGCTATATATGACAATTCTTCTTTGAGTTGGGCTATCTTAGCCTTACAGTCTTGGATGAGCTCTGTGAGGGAGGTCAATTGTTTGGTGGCAGCAGCATGGGTCTTGGTTTGGGAATCCAAGATCTTTGTTAACATGGCGTTCTGCTTGACAGCATTTTCGGCCTGCCAGTTAAGGGCTGCTTCAGCCGGGGAAACCCTCTTTTGGGAGCCATCAGGATTCTTCCCTGCTGGAGTTTTGATTTTCCAGGTGTGTTTGGTATTTTGCTGGGGAATTTCAAAATCTTCAAGAGGAGGGAATTGCTCGGCATAGGAGCTGGTTCCTGGAGTGAACATGCAACAGTCCAGGATTTGGGGCTGAGAAGGAGGAACAAAGGATTGGGCTTGCCTGAGACATGTAAGGGCTTTCTGATAGTAAGGGGAAAGGGTGGGGGGTGTGGTGAGGGCGGTTTGGGTGGTTTTGGTGGCTTGGTGCCCCAATCATCAGGTGGAGGGGTCGGGAAGATGGGGTCAATAGAGGGTTTTGGGTAAAGGACATAATAGTCAAATTTCCCTGATGGTTCTCCCAGTAAGCCTACTTGGGGGTCGCCACTTTCATACCGGTCCTGCAGAATTTACTGGGGAGATTTCTGCTTTTTCTTCTTGTGCAGGTATTTTCTTTCGTATTCGAGGTCCAGTTCGACCTGATACGCATCTTCTACACAATCCTCACAGGTGCAATCACAATCTTGGTGGCGGGAAACAGGCTCCATTGTGAAGATGGAAGGGAAAGTATTTGACCCTTCTGGTTCCTTTGGGTGTTGGAAGGTAGTTTCTACCGATCCATCAGCCTTCCTTGTATATGTTGGTTCTGCTGTACTGATGGCTTCATTCCGGCCGTAGAAGTTTTCATATTGGGTAGACCATTTTGTTGGAAGAAGAGTTTTGAGGTCTTCAACTGCCATCTGCCTAGGAACATAAGTACAGGTGGGGATAGAGGCTGCATCAATCTTAAGAAAAAGAGCATCCTTGTTGTGAACAAAATCTGGAACCGGAATATCAAAGGAGTGGTTTTGGATTCTATAGGCAATTTGGTAGTGAAGAGTTGCTGCCACTGCTGTTGTGACTTGAGGGGCGCTTGTAATTTGCACTTGGACTTTAAGACAATCCAATACCTGCGGGTCCTGGAGGGAGATATTGTAGTTGGGGATCAAAGTAACAAAGACTGTTCCCGCATTGAGAGTGGAAGAAATAGTACCCAAGGTTGCATGTGGGTACTGTTTGAATCTGGTGTCTAGGACAGCCATATTTGACACCACTGGGAGCCCTTTTCTTCCATAAAATGTGAGGGCTAGTTTGATGGCCCCGATATGGATGTGGGTGTAACCTTCCTTAATCCACTGGGGGAGAAGGTCGGAAGGAAGATCGATGGGTAAGAACTGCTCTTGTTCATCAGCAAAGACAGGGTGTTCAGAAAAATTTGAGGCTTGAACATATTCTTTGATGGAGGTGGTGTGCTCCGTGCCTATTAATTTTTTGATTTTCTTTTTAAAGGAGGAATGGGGTTTACAGTAGACTTGGTATGGATTTATGACAGGGAACTGTGATGGGGGGAACTCTCGAATCTTCTGGGAGGTATTCTATCTCGTAGAGATAATCAAGTTTGGACACTGCTGTGGTTTTGAAAGAAGTGCTCTTGGGAATAGAAGAGAAAGATGGTGAAGGTCTTGGGATTTCCATGAAGAATGTGGAGTGGCTTGCCTTTTGTAGTTCTGCTTTGGTTATCTACTATGTGTCTTTGTCTCTCTAGACTTGGGTGTATTGATGGATTGAGAAGTATGAACCTTCTTCTAGGGATAAGGTATGTCACTCTTCGCCCTCCAATGGCTACTTTTGGACCTCTTTTATCCTGAGAAAACCAGGTCTGGTTATTGGGATCCTAAGTCAGTACCTTTAAGAGTTTTTCCAACAGACAAGGTTTTCTGTCTTGACTTCAGTATCATATAGATACTACCTCGTCAGAGGACTAGAATCTCT
>JAOXJP010118469.1:0-13919 GCA_025762735.1 Platanus orientalis | reverse complement strand
CTTTTTTATTCTGATTATGATCATGCAAGAATAAGTTACTTACTCTCAATACCAAAGATTACTGTTGTAATAAGTACAAGTTACACATTTCTACTTTTAAATGCTCTATAGCAGATAAAAAGTTACTTTTTTACATTTTCATTATTAGTCAGGCTTAAAACTTAAAGTTACACAATTTAAGAGTAAATGATACTTTAATTGAAATTTTAAATTTACTGTAACCTTTGATTTAAAATTAGACACTCTTGACAAGTATGTGGATTATATTGCGAGGATTGTCATGAAATCACTATAGTTTTTACCACGTATTATGAAAGAAGAAGTGTAACATCCACCATCAAAAGACATAGAACGAATAGTCTGTGTATTGTTTTTTGTGTATATGTTTGTTCTATATAAAATATGGGAACTTTACATTTCTTTAACAAAGTTATTGTATATTGGTCTATTTTTCATAGCATCCCCTCCATCTCTATTATCTACACTTTACAAAGTATACAAAAAAGTATTGTCGTGTAGCAATTGTCATTTTGGTGATGAATGACACTAACTTCATAAGAGCTTTTATTGGGCACCCCAAAGAAGCCGAAGTATTTTCACTTTATGATATGTGTCTTGTCTAGACCTTCATTTCAACGCCTTATGTACATCTAGGGGAATGGAAATGATATGTAGTTAGTGCATTGAACTCTTCTTGTCAATGAGAGGAAATAAACTAGAATTTCATAAGTTATAGTTGTGTTCGATGCAAGCACATTCCACACAAACACGCTGCCAGTATACCTCTCCCATGCCATGTGCATGATTAAAATTGATTGGTGGGGTGGAATTGAAGGGGTGGGAAAATTGGGGTAGTCCTTGGAAGCTTGCCGACAATGATGTCTACATAAGAAATTAATAAAAATCAAGAATGAGACTAATAGACTTTAAACTCTGAAAATCGGGTAACATAAGTTAAGTTTACCATTATTGGTACAAAATGGAGTCTCGTAAGACCGTTTGTTGTGGTGTTGTGTCGGTACATTGATAATCCCCATGGATTGTTTACTGAATGGTTTGAAGATTGGGGTCTCATGTAAGTGGTATAAGGTATGTGGTAATTGTATGAAACACTGTGTTGCATCTCATAATGAGCCAATGAGTCCTGATATTTACACGAATCAATAAAGAGAAATGTTATCTATATGTTCTCATATGGTTGTGTTATGGAATGATGAAATATTCCCTAATTAACATTGTAATATGAGTTCATGGTCATGGACATGACACCATACCTGTGTTGGCATTGAATTGTGGTTCAACGGAGTTGTTAGAGGACATTCACTTTGCTTAGCACATGCACCAATTGGATTCTCTGTTTTTTCTTGGTGGTCTTAATTTGTGGATTTGTTCCTTTTTTTCTTTTTCTTTGTATCCTTTTCAAGAGCACTTATCGGTCTTTTGGAAGTAATAGAATGTGGGTCTGGTTCCCGTCTTCTTAAACCTTTTGTCATTGCAAATTTTTTTTCATTATCCTGATTTTCACTATTGAGATATTGAGCAGATGATTGAGGGATACTTTTACCATTAATGTTTTTAGACTCACACATTGATTCATGTTCCACTTTTCAAAATTGCTTCCACACTCTTAGATAACTTAAGCAATCCTGATATAACATATTCATAACTCTTAGGTTTTTTCGCAGCTCTTACCCCCAACTGAACTACCAAATGGCATATATCCCTATATCTTCTGGTTAGTTCTTCTTTAGGGTATATTCTCTTTTCCCTTGGTGCACCTTCTGTCGATCGTACCTTTGCATCTCTTATCCACCTTTTGAGTATGTAATGCTTTGGTATCTATTGTATATTGTTCAATTCAAGCACCCTTAAGTTATGACAACATAGAATGCCCATAAAGTCAAACTTCTTGCAACTACAATTAGCGGCATAGCTCAATGAGTCAAAGTAAACAATATAATCATGTTTCTTGCCTGGATGGGTGACACAATAATTTATTATGCTCCCTTCTCATTCAAAATTGTACATTAAACACTTCTAAGTCTTTAGTTTTTCAGCTTGAAAGATTTTAAAAATTTCATGTGTGTACACCTCGGAAGCATGATCAAGTATTGTAGCCTCAACAGACAATACAAAAGTCATTTGACTTGAATGGAAATCAACCTTCAACTCTTCATAACAATGGATTTCTAGCATCCTTTGGAAGTGTGCAAAAAATTGAAGGATATTGAGCTTGTTATTGACATAAAACTTTAGTTGACTATTCATGCTCTCACTCCGTTGGGTCATAGTCATGCCAGCATAGAACATTTGTCGACTATACACCATGGCCCACTTTTCTTTTAGGTTAAACAACCTCTTCAACTAGTCGTTATCATGAATATTGTATTTGTCCAACATTGAACTTCAAACATCCAAAAAGTCCTCATAGTCGTGTTCATAGATACAACTACTAAAATCTTTGCCAAAGGTTGAATGTTGCTCAAATAAGTGACCAATGCTTCTAGCTGCATTTTGATAAATGTGCCATACACAAAGGCGATGGTTTGTCTCTAGCCACTCCAAAGCCAAAGCCTTTACTAACGCTGCACCTTGGTCAGTCAGCATTGTCTTTGGCTTCTTCCCTGAGTTTACTTCTAGAAAGTTATTGAAAACCCATTTGAAAGTCTCTATTGTCTCATCAAATAGTAGTGCTGCCCCAAAAATGATGGTTTATTTGTGATGATTTACACCTACAAATAATGTAAATGGGTTGTTTTCTTCATTTTTGTGATTAGTAGTATCAAAGTAAACTACATCTCCGAATAGTGAATAATCTTCTTTCATCATTCCATCTACCAAAATTATATTGTAATCAATTCATCTTCCATGACTTAAATCTCATAGTAGAAATCAGGGTCTTCTTATTGCAATTATTTCAAATATTCAAGAACCCCTCCAGTATTGCCCAATTTCGTCTCCATATATCGTCTATCACACAAGTAGTTCTTGTAATCGGTTAATGTGATACCTAGATGTTCCAGTCCACCCATGTGTCTTACCATTAGTTCTATGCTCGTCCTAGGTTTAACCCCTACACGGTCTACCATTTCTGCTTTAGCGACATGTGCTAATTTCACCTTTCATTGTGATCTTAACATATGGGCAATCTGTGGTGGGTTCAACTCATGAACATAATCGACAATAAATTGAACCACATGAAATCTTCCGTTAAATCTTGTTGAGACCTTCATTTTTACCATACAACCAGGATTATCTACAATAGTGTCTTATTTTTTTATAGGATGTTTCCCCTGTCTTGAACAACAAAAAAATTGGTCCAAAATCTAACCACTCATGTCTTTATGGTCATTACTTCTTCTAATGCTAAAACCCATCTTCCATGCGTACATGTTGTAGAAGTTATAAGCATCCTCCTCCGAGGGAAATTCCATCCCAATTTCTAGCATTATTTCCTTATGTATGCCTGAACCATCATTCAACATGGCATTTTCATCCGGGTCAGCTTCAAAATTTAATGAATGCAACACACGATCTGGTACATTTTCATTCCAATACAAGTGGTCCTTGGAACCTCTGCATGAAAATTTTGATAATACTAGAAATGGTGAGACATTGAGCAAGAATGACACCACTTTCATGAGAAATTATTTTGTGCTCATTAGTAACAACTATGCTAAGAACTGACTATACATGGATGAGATTGTAAACTAAACTAACTTGTTGTGCTAACTTTACTTTGTGTGAATATATAAATTTACTAATTGACAACACATTCATTTACATAACCTGTCAGAAATGAGACAACTAAAATACAAATTTACGAATTAAGGAAGGATGTTCGAACATATTTGTTTTGTAGGATGGTGTTTAGGACATCCATAAAGTGTCATATGGATTAAAAAAAGGTGGGTGAAGTAGTTTGGGAATATGGAATATGCATTTTTTTCCATATTGGAGTTGATGGTGTTCTGCACACAATCATACACGAAATCCTGGATAGAACATTCTTTCCCTTTGGAATATTATTCTTTCAAACACTAAACAGCTATGGAATAAGAAGTAGAGTTAGCTGTTCATGTTTACAAGACTACATTCATTTGTTTATTGGAGGTGAATCTTCATACTAGTGGACACCACATAGTGTATGATCTAATTGGAACCCAGCTTGTGAGTCTATCTCATATGGATTTGTCTACGGTGTGTAGCAGTCCAACATTGTTTTGGCAAGCGAGGACGAGGATGTAGTGTTGTTCCAAACTACTATTTCAGATTATTGAGGAATTTCTCCTTCTCGTTGGTGACGTGGGTATTTTTTGCTGTTTGTATGACATTATTCATATGCTAAATGAAAGCATACTACACCAAAGATGAACTTCATTGATGAACAAAGAATCTCACTTCCAAGTATTGTTGTTTGAGGTTTTCATACCATCTGTGTGGAGAAATATTTGAGATTCAATCATTGTACTCGATAGCTACAAAGAATTTAATTGAAGGAAGAAAACTTGATTGGTTTTGGAACTTAGTTGAGGAGTCGATACCTTCAGATAGACACTCGAACATCAGAAGTTCTTTTCTTTCAGTTGAAGCCGCACACACATAGGTACCATTTCCTCGTTCTTTGTAGACAGTGGTGGTAGTTGAGCGAATTTGAAAGAGACAACCACTAAGTTGATGTTACACAGTTTTGGCAGTAAACTATTGTTGGATATTATGAAACTAGAAGTACACTCTAGTAATGGTACATGCATGGATCTTGCCGTTCAATCAGATTCCACCCTGAGATGAAGAACCCAAATCACATTTGATATCTCTATGAATGAAGTGGTTGATCTTTTATTTGGTGTTCAATTTGATTTTACGTTGTCCCCCTTCTTCCTCCTAGATGTCTTGTACAATTTCAGTCATGCATGTGTAGCATGGGATAGTTTTGTTGAAGAAGATTGATTTGACCATCCATTTTGGAAAATAGATGAAGTTACCACTATATATAACCAATCTTATGACATTATTGTACTAAAATTACAACTTTATCCCAAATTTTGTATCCAATTTTTGTTTATATTGGTTTCTTGTTTCCCCAATTGGATGTGTTGTCCATTATGAGTTAACAGTTGAAGTCTTCTCCTCCATTCGAATGGTTTAGGGTTGTAGATAGCTAAAGTGTACTAAGTAGTTTTCCTCTCTTGTTGAAAATTAATTGTGTTTGGAAGAGGTGATAATCAAGTCGTGGAGGCCAACATATCAGGATCCATTATTCTATCTTCATTCTTGAGGTATGAACATCTTCATCACCGTCAACCTTCTGAACTGGCATATAGCTAGGCCATTGGGTTGATTGCTGGCTTCTAAAATGACAAAAATCATTATAAATTCCTCACCCACTAGTATTGCCGTATTCTCTATAATTCATTTTCTCTTCAATGCAGGTAATGGAAATAAGAATTTCATTCCTGAAAGAAAATGTTTTCATCCTGAAATGTGATATGGACATGCTGGTCAAGGAGGTCAAAGAAATCCATACTTGCATGAAAGGTATGGAATGTATGTTGCAAGAGTTGGTTGGAGCAAAAAAAAAAGATGTCATCATTTCGAACGGATGGAACTTACTCTAGTGGGGTAGTGTTGCCCACTCCTGAGGGCATGGATATTTTAAAATCCAACATTTATAACTCAATTGAGTCTAAGTCAAGAGAAGATATTGGTTGTGTCCCTAAGGAAGAACTAATGAAAGAATCAACATCACATTCCCATTTAACAAAGCTTTTTGATATATACAATTCTAGGGTACATTCCATTAAATAGTATTGCTAACTAATTAATTTTTGCATGTATGAAGTTTGCTAAAATGAGTTAGTACTAGTAAATTTAACTGCCCTCCATTACTCATTTGCTTCCCCAAAATGCTTTTCATGACAGCTGGTACGGACATCGCAAGGACCCATGGTCATTGAAGTTCCAGATGACATGATAGGTAGCAATAACTTCGTGACCATCTAGTGCTTAATTGTTGTAAGAGTTCTCAAAATGAGTCTAAGTCCCGTATACATGGAGTAGTCAAATAAGTCTTTCTTTGATCATAATCAAATGAGTTTTTTGTAGACAATGTATAGTACATAGTATGGAATGTCCTTGGGCTAATTTATTTGTTCAGTATATACACTAATGGCACTGATTACACTATGCAGCCAGATAAAAAAGTTACCAATCGACACATCACCATCAACATTGAGACGGTATTACGTAATTTAATATCAAATCAATGACCATTTAAAATACCTCAGATTCTACTAATAATATGTGATGATCCATTTATAGGCAACATGTTGTAAAGATAGCCCACAGGTCATAGTGGGCCCCAATGAAACAGTCAAGGTCATTTAGTAGGACTCATTTAATTAATGCATCCTCACAATTCGGGGTTGTTGGTCTCAGTGACATTGTATTTTTGATATATTTGTAGCCAAAACATGTTGAAATGCCCTATACGGTGTGGAAGGTTTGAATGCATAATATGATTGTTATTTGTAAATTATTTTTGTAGTTGTACAATATTGGCCATGATAGTATGCTAGCTTTGTATGAAAAACACCAAAAAAATGGTTTGTCAATCTAAATCACAGCAAAAAGTCAGTGGACAATCTATGTTGAGTACGAAAATGGGCAGGACAGAACCACTTTTTAAGATTTGTTGGTTGGCATCATCCTTGTTAATATCTCTTAGCTAAGATGAACTTCACAGTCTTGTGTTTTTTTAACTATTGTTGTTCACTGCAGCGGGTATGCAGAAGATTGTTGCCCAGTCTATCTGATAACATCCCTAAGTTTACCAAGGAAGAGGATGATGCCTATGAATGGGCATTTCAGAAATTACCAACACAAGACTTGAGGCAATAAGACTTTCTTCATGTTAATAGTCTCGTTATACTAACAATTTAAAATATGTTTATTACTATGTAATACAGTTACTTACAAATAAGATCCTTAATTTGTGTAGGGATATAATTGTCTTTTCCAAGGTCCTACGCAAACATTGGCGAGCTCAAGAGCATGAAACCAAACACTCAAGTTTTGTCTCCTATAAATTACATCACCATATGTGTATTTAGTTAGTGTTTTGTACTATCCAGAACCACTTATGTTTGGGCTCTATGCATTTCTAGGTTGTTAACTGTTATGCTAAGCTCTTAATGTCCAAACAAATCATCAATTTGGGACGGATTGAGTTCCACTATATACCCACGTTCGTTATGGTATGAAAATTTTCCTACTTTTAAACATGTAACATAAATAATTGTCTGTATTGACTGATAATTTTTTATGATTAAATGGGTGTAGAGGAAATTTGTGGATAAAGGCAAGAAATGGGATCCATTAAATGTTGCACATTCCATTCACCCAAGACTTGTTGGGTACAACATATATGACTGCAGATTGGTAATATCCTTGACTAGAAAATAGTTATGTATAAGTACACTAAGCACACTAACTCCATAGCTTTCAGCTACAGATTTTTGTCCCAGTATCTGACAACAAACATTGGTGGCTTATGGTGCTTTACCCAATGTTGAAACATGTTTATGTGCTTGACTTTGTTAAAGGCTACACATCTTAGGACTCAACTATGGTGCCATTAGTATGTCTAACAAAACTATTATTTCAGTTGAGACCCACCAATGGAAGAAAATAAAGGTACAATATTGAGTTTTAATAGTATAATATGATGCCTCCGTATTCATTTTTACAGATAGCCAGTTTAGATGTCATGGTTAGGTTCTTATCTGGTGTACAACAAGGGATCCAATAATGGTCATTGGAGAAAGTAATGGATGGACTAGCACAAGACATAAACGGGTGAGTATGCATACCAATGATGGAATTACTTAACATTGCCTTAGTTTTAGGTTGCTGTTTTTATTTATTATTTGTCAAATGGTACCAACCATTTTATTCCCCCATCTAATCTTGTCCGTATATTGTTTCTATACCAAGGTTTGACTGTGGCGAATTTACGATGGTGAACATGGTAGCATGGGATAATCACTTTAAGGAATGCTACTCACAGGCAAGCCTCCCTGATTGCTGAAATTGAATTGCTTGATGTAATTATTATACAGTTCCTTGATGAACTTGTCATTGTATAACTAGGTGGACATCACCAATATAAGGAAAAGGATTGTCTATGAACTTCTACTTTGCGTTGACAACAAAGCACGTCTACCGTGTGGAACGTCATGTTGATGGCTTATAATTGATCAGATTGGGTTCTCTTTATATGTCAATGTGTCAGTCATTTGTGATGACTCATAAGTTTTTTTATATGATATGCTATGGTTGTCTAGTATATATTATAATCGCAGGCCTTTATGAAACACCATTATTTTTTCCATTTATTATTATGTTACTTGAAATCATCATATTTAGTCAATTTTTACATGTGGGGACGAACTATTAGTCACATCAATGTTTCAATTTTGTTTAAATTTTTTATTCACTTCATTTGTATGAGTAAATAACCTTTATCTAGAAAATTGACATTTGTGTTGGTCCAATGTAGTGGGTTCTTAGGGTTGCCTTTAGTCCTCAGGTTTTATTTTCCACCGAGTTCAATAATGTTGCTTCTCACCTTTTTGATACTATTGATGTCCGTATAGGTTAGAGGAATCCTTTGATCATGGTTATACTTCTCAATTTAATCACGTATTACCAATAATCCATCGTATATTTCTTAGACATGTTGTAAACATCGGCATTCGAGAGGGGTTCGGATTCCCTTGCTTGCCTGTGGTTTTCGGGTCCACTCTTCAATGCGTGATGCCGGTGCATGAAAGGTCACTAACACTTTTACAAGAGGGTTAGGCTTTTTTGGGAGTCGCCACCAACTCGGGGTTAACCGATGGAGTTGGACATCGGTTCTCCTCTTCTGGAGAAGAGGAGAAGTCTAGACCCGAAGGTCTAGGGGTTTAACTTCTAATACTAGTCTACTTTCTTGAGATAAAAGGTATGTTGTTTAGTTGCATTTGGGGAAGGTGTTAGGCACCCCAAATACCCATCTTTTTAGGGCAGCTTCTCTCATTCATACAAGTTTTAAATTATGTTAAAGCCTATGCTTGTGAAATGTAAAGTTATTGGTCTAGACCACCCCCATGGTATGATCATTACAGTTGCACCTAAGACATAGTCTCGAGCTGCCTACATACCCGATCTTATGGTTCAAGTGTTCCTAGGGTTTTGTCGGGATCAAACTGTATGTAGTTCTGGGGGTTTGTTGTGTGTGCCAATCTCGGTAGTTAAGTACGTCTGACTGTGAGAGTGATGTAGGGTAGATTCATTTTAGATTATTTGTATACTTACAGAGCACTCTGCGCTGTTACAAAATGTAGACAAGTTAGCTAAATGGGGGTCAGGACTATGCTGTCCCAATGTGCATGGTTTTGAAAACCTAACTGGGCTATGACCAAGTCTTAGGGTCTTTGGGTTGCGAACCACTACGACATGACCCTAAGGTAAGGTGAAGACAATAAAAGGTCAGGACGGGTTGAAATGTAGTGAATAGGTAAGTTGACTCGACCTAGCCGCACTGACGTAACAGCCATGACTCAAGTGTTGTCTCCCTAGTAAAGTTCAGATATTTGATACACTTAAAAATTACATGTGTATAATCAACCGTATTATCAAGAAAGCTGAAAGAGATATTTGTGATAAAGGGATTCCTAGATTATGTCTATAAAATTGATTGGTTTTAAGCTAGGTTTCATTTGACCTTCATAGGCCTAACACCTGAAATTCATCCTAACACCTGTAAACAGGGCCCACTGAGGTGCTTAAGCACATGGATGAATAGCAAGATGTTAGTTGCCTATGTATAAGCTTTAGAGAAGATCAGTGTTCACTGGGGTGGGTCCCAGATCCCAACACCTAAATTTCTCCAATGCCTACATTTTTTGTCAACACCTGAATTTTAACTGATTAAAAATCAGGTGTTGGGTTTAGACACTATATACTCTAGAGGGCATATCTCTCTTCACAAAATTCTAAATTAAACGTGGTCAGTCAATTAGGAAAGCTGAGAGAGAGATCATTCCAACCATATATAATAAGCCTATACTTATCTAACACCTAGTTTTCAAACTGATGCTTATTTATGCTGTCAATGCTCGACAATTTATGTTTTAAAGGACATATCTCTCTCCAAAAAATTCTGATTTGAGTGTGGTTGGTCAATTTAGAAAGCTGAGAGAGAGATCTTTGCAACGATAAATAATAAGCCTATATGTGTCTAACTGCTGTTTATCCATACCCTAGTTTTTTTTTCAACACATATTTTTTAACAGATTAAAAAACAAGCGTTGGGTTGAACAGTCTATGTTTCGGATGGCATATCTCTCTCCAAAAAATTCTGATTTGAGTGTGGTTGGTCAATTGGAAAGCTTAGAGAGAGATATTTCCAACCATATATAATAAGCCTATACTTTTCTAACAGCTATTTATCCATATGCCAGTTTTTCTGTCAACGCCTATTTTTTAACATATTAAAAAATAGGCATTGGGTTGAACAGCCTGTGTTCTAGAGGGCATATCTCTCTCCAAAAACTCCTGATTTGAGTGTGGTTGGTTAATTTAAAAATATGAGAGAGATATTTCTAACCTTATATAATAAGCTTATACTTGGTCTAATGCCTATTTTTTATATTGACGCTTGTTTTCCTAACGCCTGTTTTTTAATTCCCTTAAAAAATAGGCATTAGGCTTGGGACCAAAATCTAATAACATGATTTTGGCAATTTGGACCCCTTAGAGGTGTCTAAAAATTCTAAAATTTGGTATGCTAGTAGGTAGTACATATATGAACAACAAATAAAATATTTGGTTATGCATACAAAATTCACAATAAAATCAATAAATATTCTCCAAAACTAGGTTTAAAAAGACCCATTTTTTGGGGTCTATATAAAGGGCCAACTCGAGGCCTTCCACAACTCTAAAAATCATGAAATTAAATATAGAACACACATATCTTGTATAAGATAGTAAAAATTGGGCTCAAGCAACCCTCTACAAAATTTACACAAAAATCAGTAGTAAAACTGGTTGAAAATAAGATAAAGTAGAGATTGTTGAGCCTCTACTATGTACCCAAATTAGAGTAGTGCTCTAGCATAAATTGGATAGCATAACAGTGATCAAACTAACATGATTTTGAATATAGATGATGAATCAGAGCTAGGTTTAGATATACCTTGCTTTGGAATGAAGGGTTTTGCATTTTTCTTCTTCTTTTTTTTCTCTAAGATTTAGGGTTCTTCAGTTGCCAACCCTGTTTACCACAAAATTGGGGCTATTTATAGCCCCAAATGAGTGGAATCAATAGTTGGATGGAGGATAGGGATGTTAGGATGGAGGGCAGGGATGATCTCTATCCTAAATGGGGTGTAGGGCTAAGATTAGATTTAAGTGTGTGGTTGAGATCTAATTGGAGGGAGAGGCATGGATGGGTGACATGGCATGTCCAAGGGTTGGATTAGATTTGAGTTAATATAATGGAGGGTTAGATGGAGAGTGTGCTAATGGGGTTAGATGGGGGATGCCATAGAGGTGACATGAGGGATGTCATTCGGCAACACCTCATTGGTTGTAAACCTAAAGGGGAGATCCTAGGATGCTTGATAGGTGGTTGTGGGAGATACTTTAGGGATTTGAAATCCATCTAAGGGATCCTAGGGTGGAGGGTGAAAGAGAGAATCAAAAGATTTCAATCCAAGAGTTGTGAATAACTAGATAAAGATGAGAATGCATTAAATGCAAAATATCTCATTTTAGCTAATCTTGAATAATATTTTTATCTTTTTGAACTCTATCGTTGTTGTCACTCCGTGTAATCTCCTGATCTTGAAAGTTGGCCCAATTAGTGTCAATTTTATAAGTCCTAGATGCTTCGGTCGTGCTGATCTAGTCAAAACCAAATTACAAAAAGGGTAAGGAGGTCAAATCAGGGTTTTTTGGCCAAAAAAGCTCTCAAATGTGAATTAAAAGGGTAAGAAGGTAAAATTGATATGAGGGTGGGCTAGGGATAGATACCCCTAGGTCTAGGTGATTCATAGCTTCTGATTATGCAAGATTACGGTACCCAAACAAGAAATTAGGTTTAAAAACATTTTTCGAGCGGGTTAACAAAATTGTACAGGGAATGCTATGGGATTTTCTATAAAACACCACCTCAGGTCAAATCTGAGGCATTTGACGCTTAAGGAGTTTGGGAGCTACAGAGATTGACAGATTGGCTGCTAGATTCCCAGGTAGCTACCAGGAGCTTTTCGAAGCAAAGTCACTTGAACAATTAGGTTTCTGTAGCTACTTAAAGCTGAGTGAAATTGAATGACCAAACCTTTCCTGAATCAAGGGTTTATGAAATGCTTTTCTGAGGACAAGGGTAATTCTGAGAAAATGACTCTGACTTTGCTGCATTCTGAGTCTGGCAAAACTTTTAAGGACATTTTGCGTGACAAATACAGACCAAACTCACTTTTTCTAGGTTTGGGCAAAAATGACTGTTTGGGTCCTAGCTTTTCTGCAAATTAGCATGGATCTGATAGTCTTGTGGCTTTGATTTTACTATAGTGTGGCCACTGACTATCTAAATTTCTAATCTCAGATGCGCTACTAGGAGCCGATTGAGCATCTAAATTTTAGACCTGATCTGTCGTGTTGTTTGGAGTATTTGAGAGAATCTTGGCAGATAGATTTTATGAAAGACCTTTCTCCTTAGACAACTTTTCAAAGGCCTCACGATTTTGAAGAAATGGACACCGACTGATGCTAATTTGGAGGTCTAGAGAATATTCTAGCTCTGTAAGAGTAAAAAGCAGGAAAACAACCTTTTGACCTTTTAAGAAAGATTTGAGATTTCACAGAGGTTTAAGACTTTGAAACTCTCTTCTCAAACCTGGAGATTTGAAGCTAAGGCCGAGGTCAAGATATGGCGACTGACCTTTCTAAATTCAGAGATCAGATGAGTTTCTAAGAGCTCCAACAAGGGTCATTTCTTGGTCAAGGTTATCATAGATTGAGAGATTGGCTATTGTTGTTCTCAAGCAGTGTCTGACATGTGATGAGTCATTTGAAGAACAGAGACTCAGAGGTGCGTAGGTTCTAAAATTACACCATTTGGACCACAGGAGAGCCTTCAAGGATCTTTTGAGGATCCAGAGGTCATTCTCTTAGTAGAAAGGGTAAAATTATAATTTTTCACCTGTGGTGCTTCATGACAAGAAGGCTTATGTAGGCAAAGAAACTCAATGATCTGGATGACAAATAGTGGGTATTGGGCCTTTGAAGGTAAAAGGGTAAAATGATAATTTTTCCAACTGTGATGCTTTACTGGAGGAAGGCTTACAAGAGGTGGAAAACCTATTGATAACATAAATGGGGTTCTAAAATGTGGACCCTCAAAGTCCCATTTTTGCTTTTGAGTGAAATTAGGGTTTATCCTGAAATGGTGCTTTTTGGGCTCTAATAAGGTGCTTTGACAGATTCAGTTGCGACTGGAGTATTTGGAAAGACTTCTTTGGGGATGCCTAACCTCCTAGAGTCCAAGTTTGCTCTTCCTAAGCCATGGCTGTTTAGAGTCTTGATGCCTAAATGCTATTATGTTGTCCTCTTGCTATCACATGACCCAAATCAAAATTTGGGTGCTGACAGTTAGGCTACATTATAGCCCTAGCAAGAGCAATTAGTTCATACCTAAATGAATAAAAACTAGAAATTTGAACAAGAACATTCAAGAAAAGATAGAGAAAGAAAAAACTTTATTTCAAAGCTTCAAAGGAGGAACTCGAGCAACTCCTTCTCTCCTCTTTCATGCCACCTCTCCTTGGGATGCTCTTCTCCAATTTTCTGAATGCCCAAAGTGTATGTGA
>JAOXJP010118458.1:0-13919 GCA_025762735.1 Platanus orientalis | reverse complement strand
TGAAAATGAGTAAAGTGAAGTGAAGTAGAGTAGAGTGAAATTGTGTTTTCTAACAATTGTTTGGTTGATTTAGAATACAGTAAGAAAGTAAGCAAATATAAGGAAATATTTTTTACTTTCACAATGTGCAGCATATTTCATTCCAAAATCCGACCAAATTAGTCGAATTTTGATGAAAGAAAACAAGGTATTAGGAAAGCCTTAAATGAAAAGCCAATATTTCAATGAACATTTTCTTATTTCAACTAAACAACCACTTAATTTGGATTTTTTGAAGATCCGTACTATTTTCCATTACTTAACTAACAACCAAGCATAACCTAAATCTCTCATAACTATAATTTCTTTTTTAGTTAATTCTAGGGTGGGAAAGCAAAGGGGGCTACATGAACACCCCTATGATATTTTTTCTTAATTTAAATATTAAAATATATAATTTATATATCATCAATTAGCTTTATAACATTTACTTAATTTTTTCTCATTTTTCCCAAACTTCTCAACACATTTTGCTCCTTAATTAATGGCCTAAATCTCCTATCAACTAAAATATCTTTTAAATTAATTCCTAGGTCAAAAAGCAAAGGGGGTGCCATGTGGACACCCTAATGATTTTTCTTTTAAATTTCTATATTAAAATATATGGTTTATTATTAGTTACTAACTGAATCACTTTCCTATAACCTCTCTTATTTTTCCCCTAAACTTCTCCACGTTATTTGCTCCTTAGTTAATGTCCTAAATCTATCATTCAACTAAAATTTCTTTTTCTAGTTAGTTAATTAATACCTCCTTTTCATTTTTATCCGTGAATTATCTTTTCATTAATTTTTTTATTAACAATTAAACACAATTAATTGCTAATAGTAAAAGGGGTTTTAAAGGTATATTGAATAATAATGGATTTAAAAAAATAATGGGATGATATAATAATAAGCAATATCCTATAGACATGAATACAATAAAAATAATGCAATTGGTAGTTTTTTTTAATCTAAAATTATTATAAATTTTTGTTGGTAAAGATATGTCAAACCACTTAGGTTCTATCTAGGTTTAAATTATATTTAAGACAAAACCATTTATTTTGTACTTTATTATTATTTTATTACAAAATACAAAATATTTTGCCTTTTATCTTAAATGGTGTGGAAAAATATTTTCTTAAACAAATATGACCCTAACTCATTCCCATGGCATGGGTTCATTGCTAGTTATATATATACACACACACACACACACACTAGAGAATGTCGCATGTAAACATGGGTCAATGACCAATGAAAATTAAAAATAAATAAAAATATACTGAATTCCATATGTATATAGATTTTTAAGAAAGTTTAAATCCCATATCAGACCATGAAAATGTGAGTGAGAAGAAAAAGGAATAAGAGATAATGTGAAAAAGTAGGAAACTGAACATGTGTCATTTTGGTAGTTTTTAATTCATTTCGAGAGAGATGTGGTGAGAAAAAATAGGGATAGAAGAGATGTGATTGAGGAAAAATAAGTATAGGAGAGTAAACATAGGGGGAGAGAAAATTTAAGAGAGTGGGAGCACTTTTTAAGTGTACATTGTGACACTTGTATAAAAACTCCTACCCAAGTTGAAATTTTAATTTTTTTTTGTATACATGTCTTGTTTTAAAAACAGTTTTTGAAACCAACTAAAAGTAACAAATATAATCAGTAAGATTGTAGATGAAATAACTTAGGAGAGAGGAGAAGAATTAGGATAGGATAAACATGGAGGGAGAGAGGAAAATGTGGGGTCGTCCATGTGTCATTCTCTAAAAATATAATAAAAACCCAATAAAATTCATTTAGGCTATCCAACTCAGCAACCTTTACTTGAGTATATATAGATGAGTATCTATATATCATTTTGCGTTAGGCCTAGATGAAAATCAAACAAATAAGCTCTTGATGAAAATTAAACGAATGGGCTTGGGTGGGTTCGGACTGGGACAATCCAGATTCACAAAGTTACGATGGTTACATCTATGCTCCATCTTATCAAACACCAAGAATGGTGGACAAGACATTAGTTGTACATTTTGGTTCTCTATAGGTTCTTTATACCACATTTTGATTGATGAAGAACTATTTATTAAATAGATAGTACAACATGACCCACTGCAAAGGATCTTCTCCTGTCGGTCTATGACCGGTTAAGGTCCTGTCTAATAGGTGGTAGGAGATGATTGGCCTGAAAAAGTGAATTGCATTTTTCAAAAAGTGTAATTCACTTTTTCTCTCTAATAATGTCCTGCATTTGATAAACAAATCATGTTGGATTTACACAAACATGATCCATTTTAACCTGTTTAATAAATGGGTCATATTGGGTTGACACAAATACTTGTCCCAAAAATTGACACTGATACATACATACAATCAAATCATATATATATATATATAGAGAGAGAGAGTATACATGCAATTTATATTATATTTTGTAGCAAGTACATGGTTACCTTATATTAAGATCAAAGCATGTGAACTTCACACCAACCTGAGCCCGGATCGAACCCGGTAACTAGTGACAAATTGGTTTAGGCCCAATAACTTGGGCTGAACTCTAGCTTAGGCCCATGTTAATTTGAGTAGGCTTGGGAAGAGCTAACTTTCAACCAGGTTGAGGACTACATTTGTTTAGCACTACCTATTGGGAGAGTACTTGCACTAGGGTGAGGTCTAAAGTAGGACAGGATGGTGGAAGTAGGGAGGGGGGAATGAGTTGGGAATGGTTGAACATTGAGGGCAAAGGTTTATTCCCTAATGGTGCGTTTAGATTCACAAAATTGGAAATGGCCTTGGAATTCCAATTGTGCAGACTTGAAAAACTATAGAATTGAATTTCATGGATTTAGAATTCTACCAATTATATATATATATATATATATATAATCTCAATTCCACTGTTTAGATGCACAATATTCAAAAATCTTAATCAGTCCCATTTTGTTTGCTCTCTATCTGGTGGGTGGGCTTGAGATTCTATGTCCCATCACCAAGGATGCCTAAGTCCTGTGAGTTGGGCACCAAAGCTTTGTATTCACTATGCTTGGGCTTTTATATGGCCTTTAGTTTCCTGATAATCATTGCAAAGATGTTATGTCCATTCTTGTCAGAATTTTAATATAGTTTACACACTATGAAAATCACTTAGGGAGAAAAACTAGTTACATTTTTCTCTTTATGTTTTAACTCTTTCCATGAGCTAACATGAGCTAGATTTTCCACTCAATGCATTTTGGGTACTTTGTGTGCTAAAATCACAATTGCTTGAGGGAGAAGGGCATTTTAGTGATTTGAATTGACTTAAAGCATAACTAACATGATGATGCGAAATGTAACTTAGGTTTAGGTTTAGGGATGGGGTCCTCAAAGAATATTCAAAGTGCAATATTAAAGGGCTATAATGGAGTAAAGACAATGCCCGAAATATGTAAGGAATGACCCCAAAATTCTGCTGTAAAATAGTGAGCAGCAATGATACTTCCCAATATTTGAATAAAATCCCAGAAACTAGGTGTTATGACTACCCTTTGGTTTCAACAATGGGTATATGTGCAGTAGAATGATTATGTATCAAACCACACTTGATAATTGAAGAGATGGGTTCAAAATAATAACAGAATATCAACAAAATTCTGATTGTTCAAGTACCTTTTGTTGTAGCCGATTTCTCTAGGAACCCAAAGAAACCATCACCACTTCGAATATAGTCAAGCTTTCAAGGAATGGTTCAGACCTCTTGAAGTGACCTCAAAATCCTCTAGAAAAGTGCTGGAGTATCCCCAAAAGCTCGCCTCGATGTATGAAAAAACTCAAAAAAGTCTGTTGTACCAGTATGTGCCACCAGCCAGTATAGATGACCTCTTCTTTTTCTTAAAGAGAAGTTCAACAAAAGGAAGAGGCTTCCCAAATGGATTGCCTAAGGGTTGGGAGCACCCCTATAGAAGGGTTTTAACAAAGCTTTAGGGATTGAGGTTTTATGATCAAAGAAATAAGGGTGGTTCTGCCTAAAGTCTTCAGAAAATTCTGTAATAAAGGTATTGAGAAAGAAAGAGAAGAAAATAAGAATAAGGAAGATAAACGAAGTGGAAAGAGAAGATGAGGATTGAAGGGAGATTAAAAAGGAGAATTTCTCCTTACATGGAGAAAACTGTGAAGGAGAAGAGGAGAGTCCCACGCGTGGGTTTCACAAAATTTAATTTTTCTTATTCCAAAATTCTAATGCCCCCCTCTTTAGAAAGTAGGGTTTAAATCCCCTTTTTTTCAAAAAAAAAAAAGACTAAAGTGTCTGAAATACCCTTCCTAAAGATATCACACAACCAACACTGATAAAACCCCTCATTGACTTGAAAATAAATAGTGAAAAAGACTAAAATACCCTCTAAACATTAATACTCACTAACCCACTAATCTATGACTATAAAAAAAGCCTTATTACATGACAAAATTAAAAGAAAAATGACCCTAAACATCTATCTACCATGAACACCTGTTGCCTTTCTTCTTTCCTTGGTAAAATTTAGGCTTGGGTTTTCAAAGAGGATCGCTCTTCTCCAAATAATGTAGAGCTGCTGCATCAACTCCCTCTTTCTTAGAAAACTCAACTCTGTTGAGTTGGGGTGGGGTGGTCCTAAAATGTCATCGCCTTCCGGAATCCAATGGAGAAGAAAAGAACCTTTAGTCTTCTTAAGCTTCACCCTTAGTGCATCTTTACAAGGAATCATGGTGATCTTCTCTCCACCCTGCTGAAAGGAGTAGGTATTCTTGAAACCACAGTGTTACGTCTTCTTGTCATAAAGCCATAGACGCTCAAGTAATATGTGACACACTTTTAGAGGTAGTACATCACACATCATCTAATCAGTAAATCCCCCCAAAGAATAAGTAACAAGGCATCTCTCTTGAATTAGAAAGTTTGTGTTGTTGACCCATGCTACTTTATAGGGTGAGGGATGTGGCTCCATTTTCAGACCAAGTTTCTTCAGACACAACATTAGTGCAACTACCCCCCATCAATCACAAGAGAGCACAACTGGTTGTTACACCTAATTCTGGTCTGAAAAAGACTACTACGTGGTGAATCCTCAGTATCCTTGATCTCTCTGGTGCTCAAGATTGGGTACGATACACACACTAGATTCTTATGTTGTTCCTAACGCTGCCGCTCAAGATTTACCTCTACCTCTAAAAATATCTCCTCTGTCAGAACATAAACCTTTACATCCTTGTCATCCTTAGATGTAGGTTGTTTGTCTGCAATCCCGACAACTCACTGAGGACACTGTGCTTGCCTGTGGCTAGTGCTACAAGGCTTGAGAGCTCCGTAAGGTGATATGGGCCTATTGGTCCAGCCTGGAACTGCTAGTGCCCCATTAGGCTGAGATCTAGGAACTGTACAGCTCAATGCTGCCATTGGAGCCTGAGATTGCATGCGGGAAGAACTATCTAAGAAGGTCTATCTTTGTTGGGTTCCTTTCAAGTGATCTTCTGTAATGTAGGCGATATGAATGGCATTGGCAAGAGTAGTAAGGCGACTGAAACACAAATTCTCCATAAATCTAAGGATGCAAACCATGCCTATAAAGAGCAATCATGAGATCATCGTCCCAATGGGTCCACGAACATGTAACTAGATGATAGAAACGGCTAGTATATTCCTCCACAGTAGAGGAACCATGCTGAATCTGAGTAAGTTGAAGATGGGATCTCTGTCTGGCTCCTAGAAGCTCAAACCTACGCCTCATAGCTGCCCTCAGATCATCCCAATGTCTGAAAGTATTCAAAGATATGTGATCCTCTTTGTAGTTGTCCCACCACATTCTGGTTGTCCCCTTTAATTTAGCCTCAACAAATTTTAGCTTCCTGCCTTCCAGAATACTATGGAAATCAAAGAAAGACTCAATGTTGTGTAACCAATCCAGAAACACATCAGCCACCATAAAATCTGGCACCTCCAAGATTATAGTACGTCTAATGGTCTGTTGGACAGCACCTTGGGAGTAATCATGGACTTCTGCAAAGTCTCGCCTAGACCTATCCCATCTAGGGCTATGCTCTAACCTGTGATGGATTGTCCCAAATTGCACCTGGCTACCACCATCTCCACCTGCTATACTAGATGATGCATTCTTGTTGGTCTCTTGCTGAGGAGTTTCTTGAATAATTTCTTTCTCCTTGTTAGAACATTGGGTTTGATTCATGCTTTTAAGAATGACCTTCAGCTGAACCCTTATGGTATCATACTTGTCATCAACCTTCTTGCTTAAATTTTGGAGCTCTCTTTTTAATCCTGCAAGCTCAAGTACTTGCTCATCAACCACAACATTAAGAGAATTAAGAGTTCTTTCCCTTTGATTAGCCATGTAAAAAATCCTTAGGATCCCAACTAGAGCAAAGCAAGTTAGTTCCCTAAGCTCTAATACCAAATGATGCGAAATGTAACTTAGGTTTAGGTTTAGGGATGGGCTCCTCAAAGAATATTCAAAGTGCAATATTAAAGGGCTATAATGGAGTAAAGACAATGGCCAAAATATGTAAGGAATGACCCCAAAATTTTATTGTAAAATAGTGAAGCAACAATGATACTTCCCAATATTTGAATAAAATCCCAGAAACTAGGTATTATGGCTACCCTTTGGTTTCAACAATGGATATATGTGCCGTAGAATGATAATGTATCAACCCACACTTGATAATTGAAGCGATGGGATCAAAATAATCACAAAATATCAACAAAATTCTGATTGTTCAAGTCCCTTACGTTGTGAATGCAGTCAAGCTTTCAAGGAATGGTTCAGACTTCTTGACGTGACCTCAAAATCCTCTAGAAAAGTGCTGGAGTATCCCCAAAATCAAGCCTCAAAGTATTTAAAAAAAAAAATTCAAAAAGTCTACTATACCAGTATGTGCTACCAGCCAGTATAGATGACCTCTTCTTTTTCTTAAAGAGAAGTTCAACAAGAGGAAGAGGCTTCCCAAATGGATTGCCCAATGGTTGGGAGCACCCCTATAGAAGGGTTTTAACAAAGCTTTAGGGATTGAGGTTTTATGATCAAAGCAACAAGGGTGGCTCTGCCTAAAGTCTTTAGAAAATTCTGTAATGAAGGTATTGGGAAAGAAAGAGAAGAAAAGAAGAAGAAGGAAGATAAACGAAGTGGAAAGAGAAGAAGAGGATTGAAGGGAGATTGAAGAGGAGAATTTCTCCTTACCTAGAGAAAATCATGAAGGAGGAGAGGAGAGTCCCACGTGTGGGTTTCACAAAATTTAATTTTTCTTATTCCAAAAGTCTGATGCCCCCCTCGTTAGAAAGTAGGGTTTAAATCCCCTTTTAAAAAAAAAAGACTAAAGTGTTTGAAATACCCTTCCTAAAGACACCACAAGACCAACGCTGATAAAACTCCTAATTGACTTGAAAATGAATCGCATAAAAGACTAAAATACCCTCTAAACATTAATACTCACTAACCCACTAATCTATGGCTGTAAAAAAAAGCCTTATTACATGACAAAATTAAAAGAAAAAGGACCCTAAACACCTATCTACCATGGACACTTGTTGCCTTTCTTCTTTCCTTGGTAAAATTTAGGCTTGGGCTTCCAAAGAGGGTTGCTCATCTCCAAATAATGTGGAGTTGTTGCATCACATGAGCTAGATTTTCCACTAAAGGGCATTTTCATTAATTAGTAAAATAACAGAGGGTATTTTGGGCACTTTGTGTGTTAAAAAAACTCCTCAATGTTGGATGAGGGGGGAAGGTATTTTAGTTATTTGAATAGAATTGAAGCATCGATGAGGGTATTTTGGTCATATGTCATTTTGTAAAAAGGATTTGGAAATAATAGTGTATTGGTTGTTATTTCAATTCCATTGATTTGGGGCTTCAATTCAGCATTCTAATTCCATGGGGATTTGACCTAAATCCATTTATGTAATTTAAAATCAACTTCAAACATTGGAAATGGATTTAAGTACCCAATTCCATTTCCACTCTTCGAATTCCCTAAATCCAATGATTCCAAAAGTAGCCTAATTCGGTTTTGAATCAGGGGTTAAAATATAGCTAAGCCAATCTCAGGAAAGCAATAATCTGTTGTTGTTTGGGGGTGAAACAAATGTTCTATAATGAAAAAGAAGCTAACACATCGTGTGTTGGGGTTGAAAGTGTCAAAAAAGTGCTTAATTGAAAAAGTAGATATCCAAAAGGAGGCACCAAATTCATAAACACATCATGTGTCAATCTATGGCATGTTTACAAAGGTTTGCAATCACTTTTTAATCACCGACAGTCATTCTCCAAGGGGGAGGGGGGAAGAAATCGAGCTAGTTCAAGCAGGTTGGCGGGGTGGGTCTTGAGATACCATCTCTACTTGGAGATTAGGGTTGGGCCATGGTCACAACATCACTAGTAATGTCTTAAAATCCAACCTTTTAAACATGTTAGTTGATCTGGAGAAACGAAACTCTTATCTAGTTTTCTTTTTCTTTTGTGGTACCTACAATTTTATCTAGTTTAACATCAAGTTTGTCCAAATCAATTGATGACATTAGTTAATTTCATATAAGTAAAAACTAAGATTGATATATATATATATATATATATATATATATATAGAGAGAGAGAGAGAGAAAGAGAGAGAGAGAGAGAGCTTTCTAAATATTTTGCAAGGGGGTGCGGTATTCTCTTTGAAATCTTGAAGATAATGGAAGGGTATAATGGTATATAATCTAACATTTGCCACAAAAATAAGGATGGGGTATTTAAAACTACTAAAAATTGTGTTTTTGCACTAAGCCACAAGAAAATAATTATGAAAAGGGTTGCCAATTGGGCTAGACTGGCCCGAAGCCCAACATGTCCAGCTCAAATGATATTAAGGTTGGGCTGAACTTTTGGGCCTAAAGTTTTATTTAGGCCGAGTTTGGGCAAGCCCAAGTTATGCCTGAAATAGCTCTAAAGTAATCTTAGAGGGGGTGAATAGGATTTCTCAATTAATTTACCCATTTTTAATTCATCTTGTGATTGTTATTAATCCCTTTTTAAATTTAGTCAAATATGTGTGTGTGTGTGTGTATGTGCTTCAATGTGACAACTCAAGTATAATATCAAATATGTTCTAAGCAAGAGTAGTATAGAGCATAAAGATGAAGAGACAAGCAATCACACAATCATAACCACAAGACAAGATTTATAGTGGTTCGGCACTCAGGCCTACGTCTACTCTTCTAAAGCTCACTTCCAAGCTTAGGTATATTTTATTTAGGTACTATTACAACCTATGTCAATATACAAATCTAACTACTTACTCAAAAGCAAGCTAAACAACAATGCTCAGTGTCTTTGGAGAGTGTGTACTACTTTCGGTGTCTCTGGCAGAGGTAGTCAAGCTTCTAGTGTCTCTAGTGGAAACAAAGTAATAACAATAATGAATATAAATGCAAATGAATGCAAAGACAAGCAAATATTACCACAATATGGTTGATATTGCAAGTTTCTCAATAGTGTGGTGCTCCTTATTGAGCTAGTTTGCCTTAGCTACCTAGAAGCTCCAAGTACTTGGTTCTAGTGCTCCTTGAGCTCAACCAAAGATGAGTTTCCTCTTGGGAAAGTGCTCACTACAACCTCTCCTCAATAATAGTAGTAGTGCTCAATAGAAGAGAAAGAACGAGGGAATATAGTGTACTTGCTAGCTACTCAAGCTCAAAAACTGTAGGCAATGGAGGTTTGCATAGTGGATAAGACTCTCAAAATAGTATGCCTTTTAGCTCTCTTAAGGAAAACTTAGAGTGTTGGAGACATACCCTAAAGGGAAACGTTCCCTTTTATAGTAGGGAGGAGCACCCATAGCCTTAGGATAAGCACATTTTATAAGGAGAAGCATTTTGGACCTTTGGATATGAAAAACAGAGTTCAAATTTTGAAAATCTCTCCTTGGATTTCGTGTTAAAATTATTTTCCAAAAAATACCCTCTAAAACGATTGGGGGTTTTGAAACCGATTTGGGCTCCAAATCAATTTCAGAATGCCCATTCGATTTCGGTTGTGCAATAAACTCCAAATTGATTTGGGGTTTTGAAACCGATTTAGGTTTTGAGAATTTTTCTCAAAACTCATATCTCAATCAATTTGGGGCTATCAATTTTGAGCTCGGGAACTGCAAATTGAGATAAAAACTCAGATGCAAAACCTATTGTAGGAACCGTAATCAATTGCAGATTCTGCAATCGGTTTTGACTACCAAACTCTGCACATTCATTTTGGGTACTAAAATAGGGGTTGTCCTTGGGTATCTTGATTTGGGTATTCATAAGGGACGTAAACCATGTCTAGGTTTATTTTAAGGTAGACAAAATGATATGCATGCATGTGATATACGTTCCATGGTGTGCCACTTTCCTATTCTCTTCTTTGGGTCTTTAGTCCTTCTTGACTTCATGTGTTGAACTTGTGAGATCATAGGACACTTACAAGACTCCTAGCACTACCCAAATGCCCATGGGATTGACATACACCAACAATCCCCCTCTTGTCAATTCCATGGCAAAACCTAAATACCCATATTCATACAAAGTATATCGATTTCCCTAAACCTAAATACATGGACTCAACAGTACCCAAAAGTAGTAATTTTGGCTTAATGATCTTGATGTCACTTGTGCTTTACATCAATAAGCCCTGTAAACACAACCACAAAACAACCACCTTCCTCATACCAAAAGACTAAGATGTGTACAATATACATGAACAATAATAAGCATGAGTCAATATATAGAATGTGCAACAAATTACAAGTTTAGTTGTTTTGAGTTTTAGGTTGATGTTTTACTCCCCCTATCTTAGTGCTCTCTCACTAAGTGTGTAGGTCTCTCTTCGCTCTGTAAGTCTCATACCCTATGTTTCCCTTGTGTGTCCTATGTGATGAGTGACTCCCCCTTACTCACACCACCACAAATCCCATGTGGATTTGATAACCTCTCCCCCTTTTTGGCAAAATTTGACAAGCAAATAGAATAAAGCATATAAAGAGCCAAAGAAGGAAGATAAATGGACATAAAAAGATAAAGCATTAAAGAAACTAAATGCCCATTGGGCTACAAAAGATTAGTCAAGGATGAGACTCCCCCTAAGTACAAGGCATAACTACATGAAAATCTAACAAGAAGCCCTTATAGGGCATAGTTATCTATACAAAACAAAAAAAAATTGAGTGGGACCCAGATCACTCAGACTCATAATCACTGCTCTCTGTGGGAATGAACTGGTCACCTCCATCAGCAGCACCATCCTCGCTGCCCTCCTCATCATCATCCTTATAATCATCATCATCTGCATCTCTCTCTCTTCGTCATCTCCCTCGGCCTCCTCACCATCTCCTGTTGTACTGGCTACAGCAGAAGTGTCACCACCACCAACTCCAGTGATACAAGTAGTAGCTACATCCTCATCTTCCGACTAAGGGCCTGCTCTCAATTGTGGTGACGAGACGTCGAAGCCTATCTCCACCTCTGGCTCTACCTCTAAGTCAAACTCATTCACTGATCCCAACTGAATGGGATGCTCGGGATGATTAGCATTGTAGCACACTACCAACTACTTCTGGTTAGAAGTTAGGGTCCTTTGATTCTTCAAGACCATAAAAACTTTTCGAACCAGCTTGTGGAGAAGACCTAGCATAGTGGTCCTGACTGTAGTAGTGCGGGGATAAGAGGGTCCAGGAGTGAGGGTAAAGGAGCCCCGATCTTGTCGATGAGCCCCATCTTCTTAAGGGTGCTGTGCTCGACAGCCCTCCCATCCTTGTAGCCCTTAGATGCCACCTTGAAAGGCACCTTCACAGCCTGCAGTAGCTATGTGATGAGAGTGAGATATGGGAGGTTCCCTATGGAGTGTGTGGCCTCATAAAACCAGATCATGTTGCGGCAAAGAATAACAGGAAGATTGATCTACTGATTGCTGAGGATGTCATCGATCAGATATGAGGTGTCATCCATTAGAACACTCCAGTTTGTTGTGGGGAGAATGTTGTATGTGAATATCTTATGAAGGACTTGGACAACAGGCCAAAAGTCCTTATGCTATAAACGATTAGACCAGTTCATGAACTGGCCATAGAGCCTCTCAACCATACCACCCTTCTACTCTAGGGTGAGGCGGTGGATTAGGAAAGTAATAGGATTTGGGGGATAAGGAACCCCAAAAATCTGTGATAAGATGGTGGGGCTAACCTACACAGGTACGTTACCCACCACAATCCAGAATGAGTTATCCTTATTGTTGATGTCAAACACGTTTGCGTAGCAAACACGTATGGCCTCCTCCTAAACTGGGCCTGAGAATAAGATGAATGACATCCACTACCTCCCATTGACTTTCTCTATCAACCAAGCCATCCAAAGGGTCTCAGAGTTGACTTTCCTCTCCGTGATGATGGAGTAGTAGGACAATATCCTCTAGTACCGCTCTAGACTCATGGCATCGCAGCATGGAGAGAACAAAACCACATTCCAATTAGATCGAGGATGTTGTGGAGATTCTATCATGGGAAGCTTCCCTGGATTACGTGGAGCATTGGATGAAGATCCACCCATGGAAGTCATCTTCTTTATTCGCGGAGGCAAGATCTCATGGCTAGAAAGCGAGATCTCAAGGTTGAAAATCACAAAAATGGAGAGAAATGGCTTTGGGAGAGGAAACATCATTCGTTTGGAGAAAAATGAGGGAAAATGAACATTTCTAATCTTTTAAACTCGCATGCAAATATCTAAGCAAAAATATCCCCAAAATCGATTGTGGGTTTTGCAACCGATTTGGGCCAAATCAATTATGGATTTTGTAATTGGTTTGGGGTGAAACCAATTTTGAGTGTAGGTTATGAGCAATTTACCCTAGTTTTTGAAGTGGGATCTCCCCACTCACTACCACACTACTCCCCATACATGCCTATATCCTCGACCACCTCTACATAATACCATGACCTTGGGAAAACCAAACATGGTCCCCCTAAATGGTTTATAATCCGATAGCACTCCAAAGATACTCAAATCGCTTGGAATTAAGAGGTTTGGTTAAAATATCTACTAATTGATCTTTAATTTTGAATAATCTAAGGACACAACCTTTTCTTCTACTAATTGGTTGATGAAACAGTGTCTTATGTCAATGTGCTTTGTCCTAAAGTGTTGTACATGATTCTTGGAGATGTCAATAACACTCCTGTTGTCTATAAATAGATTCATGGTGCCTTGCTCCAATTCATAGTCTCGAAGCATTTTCTTTATCCACAAGAGTTGGATGCATCCACTACCATCAACAATATACTCAACCTCGACAGTTGATAGTGAGATGGAGTTTTATTTTCTACTATCCTAGGAGACAAGATTGTTGCCCATGTAGAAGCAAGCTCCACTCATGCTTTTGTGATCCTCCACATCGCAGCCCAATCAGCATTTGAGTACCCCACAACCTCAGATGTGGTATCAAATGGGTACCATAACCCAAAATTTGTTGTCCCATTGGCATATCGGATAATCCTCTTAGTTGCCTTAAGATGTGATTCTTTAGGAGAAACTTAGTATCCAGCACACGCACCTACACTGAATGCAATGTCTGGTCTACTCACAGTCAAGTAGAGCAATCTCTCAATGATGCTCCTATAGTAGGTGGAATCGACCTTGGCTCCCTTAAGGTCTTTAATGATCTTATCGCTTGTATTAGTGGGGGTGCTAGCTGGTTTGGATTCTCACAATCCAAACTTGGAAACTAAGTCTCTTACAAACTTAGTTTGGCTTAAAAAGATGTCATCATTTGTTTGCTTCATTTGTAAACCTAGGAAGAACCTTAGTTCTCCTTTCATACTCATCTCAAATTCTGATTTCATTGTTTGGGCAAAACCATGAGACA
>JAOXJP010118447.1:0-13920 GCA_025762735.1 Platanus orientalis | reverse complement strand
TGTCCATAAAAAGTGAAAAACACCCACATTTATTTTTTTCATTGGCACAATAAGGTGTTTTTCTCTTTTTTCTGGAAACGTGTCTCTCAGTGCATCGTGCTTCAGGGTCACTGCAAGCTTTAGCGCTCCAGAAAATCTGCTTTGATCGGGATGTGACAGACATTAGTAAGAATTTTTTATTTGCATGTAAAGTACTTAGGGGTGTTTTAGTAATTTTAATCCTTGAATATACCTTTAATCACTCATATATCCATCTGCACCATCACATTATCCGAACTAAAATTTGACTAATTAATCCTAAGGGAAAAAAAGAAACTGTTGTACTTTCTGGAAATTTGCAAGTCAATGATAATAGTTTAATTTGGTCAATATCAACTTTTTTTATTGTTATTTGTCTCAAATTTGGTCAATTTCAACTTTTTATTGTTCTTTGTCTCTAAGTTCATTTTTTATCAAATAATTGGTAGCAACAAGAAGAGGGCTTGAAAAAAAGTTTTGTTGCTGTCTATAAAACCCATATTGGATTATCACCCTCCAACCCATTTGAGCCACTCAGAGAAGAGAATTTTATCAAGTTCCACAAAAGAAAAGAAAACAAATCAATCAATATTATTCTAGCAGTGTAAGAAATTTCTCTTGGATTGGACCTTTAGACTCTTGTTTGTTTCCCATTTTTTCTTTGGTACGGTCACTGCTTGGACATGTTGTCACACACAAGGGTGTCAATTGGGCCAGGCTAGCCCAAAGCTTGATATGTCCGGGCCGAAAAAATAGATAAGCTAGGCAAAGCTAACTTCAGACAGGGCTGAGTTTGGGCCCAACTTTCAGCCCAAACTTGGCCCAGTCTGGCCTGAAGTAATAATCAAATATAGCTTGCCTCAACCCGGTCTGAAATATGTATAAAATATAGCTTGACCTAAATATAGGGCAGTTTTCATTCCGTTACCAACCAAAATTTAACAAATTAGGCATATTTTCAAAGCTTTTAAGGGTAATTATGAGCCCATTATTAGTCCAAATTTAAAAAGAAGATTTAAGTTCGGATGGTCCGAACTCGGCCCAAAGTCCATGATTTTAGTTTGGGTTGACTACCATGGGGTAAGTTTAGGATCGGGCTAGGTTCACGCTGACCACGGCCAAACCAGCTCAACTCAATTGACAACCCTAGTCATATAGGTTGAATCCGCACTACCACAGGTAGGAAGGGGCAAGCACCAACTTAAAACATTGGGAAATGCCATTACGGGACTTGAAACCCCAACCTCTCCCTTGGAGACCATACCACAACCATCTCACCTGAAGAGGGTTTTGGTTGTTTGTTCCCCTTTGGATTTACATTTTTTTCACAAATTTCTCCGATGAAAGCATAAATCGAAAAATGATTATAATCTTCCTTGTCTATATATTGCACAAGTAATGTAATTTTGACAATGATTTAAATTAGAACATCAACATCATATAATGATTACACTGCTTAATAATTTTAAATCTTAAAATTTCTAAATTATCATTCAACACTGTTTAATAAATTTAAATTTTTTCATGAACTTCTCATGTATTGAAGTGTTACCTAACACAAACCAGAAACTCTAATACCAATTATTGGTGTGGTGGAACAACCTTGAAATTCTATGTGATGGAATATAGTTTTAAAATACTCACAATCTAAATAGTAAAGAACATAAAAATAAAAAATAAAAAAAATTATATTCACACAAAACGAGAATTTTTTGTGGTTCAACTAAGATGCCTACGTCCATAGGGATATCCATTCTTTATTATATGAAAAAAGTAGAAAATGTACAAAACTCTTTTGCTCAAGCTTTCATCCTAGAACCTAAGCCCTTAACTCTGTTATATCATTCTCTTTGATTTTTCTTTGTCTTGTGAAAAACCCCTCTTCTAATATTCTATCACAATCCCAAAAGGAACCCTAAGAAAAACCCAAAGAGAAAAAAGACTCCATCATTCACTCTCATATCTCATGTAATATAACGTTTTTAGTTTTGTAGGGCCCATGGTAAGAACATCCATGTGTTTTTGCTCTCTTAATTGGAGAAGAAAACCATCTTAATGTAGAAGTTCCCTTTTGACTAGAAACTAACCAAAACCCAACATGAAGGTCCGTCTATATTGAAGATACTTGGGTAAGGGCATTACTTCCTTTCTTCATGAGCCGTATAAATGGTGTTTGATAAGCATTATATCTATTAAAAGGTTTTGTTTTTTCTAAAAGTAGGATGTCTCCTCATTGTTTGTTAGCCATTGCAGTCAAATGTACCCCAATGTAAACCATACATCTAATTCGTTACTTATGAATTCAATTAAGTTCCAAGGACGAGGATCTGGATGCATAGTTTTCCAACTCCCCGAGTTAACTCCTTGACTCCCCGGAGTTGACTCCACTCCTAAGCTTCACGAGTTGAGTCATGTTATTGACTCCAAACCATACTTGACTTGCTGAGTTAAGTTCTTAACTTGATAGACTCATTTGACTTTGACTAATTCATGTGACTTAACCAAGTCCTATAAACCTTAAAATGACCTAGAGTCAAGTTGGAACACAACAAGAAACTCTTTTTTTATTTTTTAGGGGAGGGGACTTGAGGTTTCTTTTCTAAAGTTTCCAACAAATAAGCTCTTAAATACATTCAAAACTCTAGAAGAAAGAAAGAGTAAAGAACTTGGAAGAATGCAAGCTAAAGTGGTACAAAGATTAGACTTTCAATATGAACTTTTAACCATATAGACTTGAACCTTAGAAATTGGATGACATTTTGTTTTTATGCTTATGTTGAAAAGATGTACTTTGGTTTTCAATATATTAATACTAATAATATTTTTACTTTAATTTGGATTTTAGAGTTTATAATTAGTTACATTTACCTTACTCTGGTATTATACTATTAGTAGTTTGTATAGTTTATTTTTGGATTTTTAAGTTCTGATACCACAAAATATTTATATTTATCAAGAAAATAGATAGTATTTGAGCTAAAATACGATATATAATTTATTAATTTGTTTTACTATTTTTATATTTTATAAAAATAAAGATAAAAACTGAGATGATTTCCCAAGTTGACTCCAATGACTCTTGAGTTGACTCCACCCTTGAATTATACGAGTTGAGTAAAAAATCCGAGTCGACAAACCTTGTTTGGATGAGTTTATAAATGATATTATATAGATTATTTTAAAAAATGTTGTAAAGATTCTTCTCATTCAACTTTACCTAAACCATATCAATAATAATAAAAAAAATGTTTTTAAGTGGGTCACCTAGATTCCTAGCAAGGATAGTGTAATGCAGCACCTCTTGAGTGGTATACGTAACATACAAGATTCCTTGGTCACCTAAATTTCTTTGATTACACAAGGAGGGACGATGTTGGTGGACACATGAAGTCCTCTAGGGTGGCAAGGAAACTTGAAAAAGATGATCAAGGGTTAATCATAACAGCATTGTAAGCTTGTATTACAAGTTTTATACAATGTTATTGAAGTGGCCCCTTGTTAGGGAAGGTATAAGGTCAAAGTCAGCCAGATGAGAATAATCTTAACCATCCATCAAAGAGTACAGTATTTAAGATGATTAAATCTATCAAATTAGGCTGATCAAGATTTTGCTTGAACACTTCTTGGTGATCAAAACATTAATTTGACAATGTGTGTTGCCGTTCAAAAGACCCAAGCATGATCTCTATAATCATCGAGGGTTTAGTTAAACTTCTATTGATTAACATCTATTGATGGTTAAATAAGATCATCTCCCTTAATTTGGATTTTCCCATGCTTCCCCGTACCAACATATGATACTAATCAAAATATTTTACCAAAAAAAAAAATGAAATAAATGTTCTGTCTAGGATTTGGTGTCCAGGACACCAGGGGCATCATATGGAATAAAATGGGTGGGAGTTAGGGCTGCGTTTGGATTTGTGGAATTGGGGAGTGGAATTGTAATTTCAGTTCTCCAATTCCAAATCCAGTGTTTGGATAATCATTGATACAATAGAAATGAAATCAGCGCAATTCTACAGTAGAATTGAAGCGCTGATTTTGGACGCAAGTCCGCAGAATCAAATCTTTGGTAAAGATTAATCATTTTACATTTCCTTGCTCCGGAGTCGCAAAATGAAAAGTGTCCCTGTCAACATCGTCTTAGTCACCCGGCAACCAACATCATCAACTTTCTTCCTCTCTCTAAAAATGGGTTTCCAACATCAATAAACACCACCCTTCTCCATTATTTTTTGTTTTCATCTGCTTCCCCTCTGCTCTGAAAATTAAAAAAAAGAAAGATATTGAAGTCTTCTTCTTTCCCTTTGTTTCTTTGAAAAAATCGGTTCTCTCTCTCTAAAAATGGGTTTCTGACATCAATCAACATAAACTTTCTCCATTTTTCTTTGTCTTCTTCTTAGCCTCTGTTTTTATCTTTGAAAGAAAAAAAAAGCAAAGATTAGAGTTTTGTCTTCTTTTCTTCCCCTCTGTTTTCTATTGAGAAAAAAATAAAGTGGAGCCCTTGCATCTTCTCTATTCTTTTTCTCTTTACTCTTTCATCATAGTATCTACAACCTGGCATCCCATCCCAGCACTTTTCAATCTTAATGGCTTCCATTGAACAACAAAGCACCCATTAGAGTTTGGAGGTGTTGCTACTAGGTTTCTTGATCGAAGGCCATCGGAGCAGAAAAAAGGTCCATCTATCTCTGTATACAATTTATATTTGAAACGAACATAATCAAAATCTTTGAATTGAGTCAAGTTCTTTCACTATGTCCATGTATTTTTATTTTTGAATCATCGTTCACATTGCCACCAACTCTCCTTGGTGTATTGAATGACTTGATTCCAGTTATGATCAAATCCATTCATTCAATATTAGCATCCAAATAACGGAATCCTAAATCTGCAGATTTCATATCTATGGTTTTCAATTCCACAAAATTTAATTTTTCTTGTCAATTTCATTTCCACAAATCCAAACACAACCCAAATGAATTCACCTGGTGCCCTCTACACCATCATGGACACTAAATCCTGGACATCCAATTTGCTCCCCTTTGTAAAAGAGACTCTCTCATGTGTGGTGGTGCACATAGGGTGTGCCCACATCTACATGCACATGTGCATGGATTTGGGTTCGGGCACTGATACATGTGCAAGCAAAGGCAAGGGCTTGGGCGTAAGCATAATGGCTCTTGAGGCTCACTTTGTATTTCGCACATACACATTGTCATAGAGTCACATTGAAATCACAAGATCCATTTTTAACGATCCAAATGGGTTCTAGCAAAATTTGGGTTTAATTCATGAAAGAGGGACACAAGACCAGGTTTTGCGAATGGACCAAGACTGGACAAAATGGATTTGTGACTAGTGACATGGGCCGATTTGTGAAGGGCCTAAGGTCTATGAATTATAGGTGCACAAACTGGCCGGATTGCAAATAAGGCCCATTGGATCACGGATGAATCCAGATTAGTTAATGAGTAGGGTTTAGAAATGGGCTTATTCACGAATAGACCCAACAGTATGAAAATTATGAATCAAGGCTTGCAAAATAAGCCAATCACTACAATTCAGGAATTGAGCCCACCTAATGACCTCAGGGTAGGCCCATTTGCAAATATGGGTTCGATTAATGTCCAACAAATGGTAGACACGTATGGGTGGTAGCTGAGATGGGAAAAAACCCATCATCACATGTTAAGGGGAGAAAAGGGGTTTAAACCCATTCGGCAGATGGGTCAATGCAGAGCCAGAGAGGTGAAAGGAGGAATGGAAAAGAAAAAGAAGAGGACGAAAAAATGGCTATGGAAAACATCTCTCTCTCTCTCTCTCTCTTCATTGGACTGTAGAGTCTTTTATAAAACTTGGATGGCTACCCTTGTAAAAGGAACCAGATTGTATCTCTGGGCTCAAAAACCTCTTCAAATCATTGAATTCTTTTAAAGAACAAACACTTGGATTTGGATTTGTTAACATTGTCCTCGGGACTTGGTATTTATGCATGATTATCACCTTACAAAGGGGAGACCCCACTGAAATTTTGATATAAGTTTGGACAAGTTTTGATACTTGTTTCATGTACCCGACTTTAATGGGTAATAAGTTTATGAGAGATATCACACATCTATTTTGGGGAGTGCACCATGTTAAGGGATAAGGCTGAGTCCGAGCTTGGTTGTATTACAGCATTAACTTAGCCACAATCCCTTGTACATCAAAGTTGGAGGCCTCAACAATTGACAAGTTGTATGTAAAACTAATCAAATAAGAAATAACATGAGGATCCAACAACTAAGTGCACTTGCACAAATTGCTTCATCTGCGCCACACTCCTTACAAACTGCCCAATTTCTAAATGGAAAATGATACCGTAAACAAAATCGCTCACACTACATGACTAGTAATATTTTGCCACAGAGGAAGCAATAAACCAGCAAACTGAGGAGCCTTTTCTTTTAGGTATGCACACATGCATGTGCTTTTATTATTGACCACCCTTCACTTAACACTCATACCCCTTGTATTGGCAAGGACCCCCTTGTGTGTAAATCTGATAAGTTTGAGGACCTTACACCATCCTTTTAGAATTCAACTAAAATACATACCTCCCTTGTATTGGCATAAATCCCCTTATACAGAAACTCAAGGTTTTGAATGCCCTTTTCGCCTTTTGTTTGGAATCTATTCCAACACCCTAGAGCCCACTTGTGTTGGCAAAGATTCCCTCTTGTAAATTCGATATTCTTGAGTTGTCCTTCATGTGTGCTTCGTACAATGAATTGCAACCCTAACTGTCTTTCAAAGGAGCGTGCAAGCTAGGGTTGACAACATGCCGGGCTTGGTTTGACAGTGATAAGCCTGAACCAGGTCTTGCATATTTAACTCACAACCTAACCCAGCGCAGGCATGCCCAACCCAGTCCCTGTAAATCAATAGCTACAGGTCTGGCCTAACAGGCTGGCTCAACCAGTTCAGGCCAGGCTCAAGTAAGCTTGTGGCCCACATTGATTTTCTTTTTTTCAGGTATGTGTACATCTCCTAAGCCCACAAGATTAATTGTGGACAGGAGACAATCTTTTTGGGTGGATACTTGGTAATTTGAATTGATAGTCTCCTTATTTTAGTTAGATTAATATTTTTGTTATTTGATTAGCTTAAAAGAAAACTATGCCAATGTTGTATGTCAAACAATTCCACCCGAGTTAAAGAGTATCAAAACGGCCCTTCATCACCCAGGATGGGCTGCAGCTTTGAAGCTTTGAAAGAGGAGATCTATGTCTTCTATCACAATCAAACTTGGGACTTGATCCGATGAACAAAAGCCATAAATATTGTTGGTAAGAGGTAGTCTTCAAAGACTCAACCTTAGAAGCATGGACACTGACATGGGACATGAGTACAATTCGATATGGTTACGGCTGTGGATCTCGATTTTCGCACGACAAGTAAATCCCTTTAAAAAAATACTTATTTATAATAGAAGAAATTCTACGATGTTTTGAAGTCACAACCAATCTTTTTAATGATATAATTGATCATCAGTTTTGAAAACAAAACAAGTTTAAATTTTAAAAAGGGTTTGAAATGTCTCCATACTTAAATTGGTCAACTCCCAGAGATTCTTAAGTAAGTTACTCGTTTATGAGTTAGGAAAGGTGTTAGGCACCCCACCTCATCCGATTTCACGGTTCCTTACTTTAAACCCATTACAATCAAATGGTCAATTCAATTTATTATTTATTCATATCACTCATTGGCTTTTATCTCATTTTATTGAGAATAAGCAGAAAATCTACATGTTATTTCTGCTGAAATTTTGGCAACATAACAACTGTAATATAAACCTCTCAGGGATAAATAGCGATCCTCATGTCATTTTATAATCACCTGATAGTCCACACATCAAGAAAAACACTCCAAATATATCATGTATCCAAAACATCATCACTATCCACCTGACAGCTCCGTATCCATCTATATCAACATCACGTTATCTCTACATGAATTTATATCTTAATAAACCTAAGTAAATTATCAAATTTATACAAAACTCTAAGAATAATTTACATATCTCTTTAATATCTCCCCAATTACCTACTATGTCCAGCTCAATCACTTACATTGTGGCATTATCACCTTATGTTCAATATCTTTGAATATCTTCTTTTGATTTTTCTCACGTAACCATACGAACATGAGGGTTTGTCTCAAGTAAACGAATTTATTTGCATAAGAGAAAAAAATGAATAAAATGGAATTAAAAAAAAATCTTCCAAATTACAAGTGAACAATGTTTCTTTTTAAAATATAATGTGGTTACTTTTGTACTCACCATGCTTAAAAAGAACCTTAACTAAAAGATGAATTGAGATGTAAACTAATTTATGGGTGGGATGTAAAGACATAATCCCCAAAAAAGCAATATATTACAATCACAAACATAAATAAATTGAATTTCTTATATGAGCTAGACAAAAAGGTCTTTAAAATTTATTAAGCAAGCCAAGAGCGAGAAAAAATAAAAAAATAAAATTGCAAAAGATGGCTTGAAGGGCATACCTTAGCTGCATTCCCATGTGACCAAATAAAACATAAGGGTTAGCAACAAGATATGAAAACAATAGTGAAAACAACAAGTCATGGAACATGCTTCAAGAACAACCCTCTACAAGGATGTACATAATAATATGAATAAAACTAAATTTCAAACCAAATATGTAATGCATGTTCTATGTATTGGTCCATAAAAATTAAAGGAAATAAAATGAAGCTTAGAGATATGAAATTTTGTTAAGAGAGCTTCTCATGCCTATATGGCATTGCCACAAGCCATTGATTTACCTCCCATCAAGATGTATGAAATATGAAGAATAGGAGCACTATGAGAATGCACTATAACACAAACAAACAAACAAAAAATTAAGATGAACTTGTGTAGAAACTATACATCTGGTCAATTGATTCAACCACTAAAAATGGGTAAGATGGCCCATGGCTACATCATTGCTATGATATATGCAGGGGGTGCTGATCAGAATAGGGGGGGGGAGGCAACATAAAAGATAACTTACTCAATACCTCCTAAACATCCCAAACAGTTGGGATCATATTTAAACACAATCAGTTGCAATCCCACTTGAAGCATAGGACCCATCCCATATACCATACACAGAAAGAATTTACCAATAAACCAAATTCAAACAGTCAAAGTCAAATTCTTTTTGTAAAAGGCAAACGAAAATCCCCAAACAACATGTTCTAACCGTCCAACCTGTGGTGTTTCCTAACAAAACAAACCCAAATAATATGTTCAAATCCCTAAGTGGTTGTGTGACTATGAACCTTAAATGGATACCTTAGTCGACAAAGTCACTTTACACATGTCCAACATTTTTTAATAGTAAGAAAGAAAATGCTAAATAAGTCCTAGACTAAGATAGGAGGATGAGACCGATGAAGGTTTCCATGAGGAAAGCTAGGTTGGTCGTTGAGGTGGTTTCTAAAGAAAGTTGAAGACTAATGGTAGGCCCTAGCATATATCCGACATTCAAACCCTTTCATATAGTGCTATGGAAAGTATGGTTTCAGGTGTATTTTGCTGCCTCAAATCTGAAACAATTGAGCAAGCAAACTATTCTTCACGAAACATCCTCAACCCACCACTCTTTACAACTATCAAACTAAAAAGGATTCCTTATGGATAGGTCATCAGCCTAAACAAAAGCATGTTATCAATGTACCAGATTTGAGGAAGTTGTAGCAAGATGTCTACACTGTAAAGGATTTTTAAGAACAATATAACAAACATTATACACACATCATGGACTGTCCAGAATAACAATCCTTTCAAACTCAACCAAATCTCAGTGGACAAACTTTTATTTGTGTGTTTTGTTTTATACAAATAAAAGACAAAGAAAGAGAAAAAAGAAGAAAAAAAAATGCAAGCCATGTATAACTACATTTATCATAAAGGCAAGTCCAAAATGGGTTTTTTGCAGCAAACATATTTTTCTTTACTACAAAGACAATCATACAAATCTAAAGCGCTACGGTTCAATCTTAAATGGGTTATGTAAGAAATAAATTTCATCAACTCCCAATTTGTAAGTGGATGCTAAATAAAGGTTCAACAAAAACAATGCATCATTCAATGATTTTTATTTTTTTTTACCACATCTCCCCAATTGAACTATACATGATCTCACTAAAAGCAAGTCAAACAACAGATTTTCAAGAAAAGAAAAAAGAATAATCTGAATCCACTCATAGAGAGATATGGACCCCTAATCTAGTCTAACAATATGACTATACCAATACTCCAAAACAAGTAAATAAAATGTAACTAATAAGCATAAGAGCATCAGGAAAGTAAAAAAATACAAGGGGTAACCCACTGTGGTAGCATTCTTGAGTTAATCATTCCCCTTAAATGAATAGTAAAAGAGAAAACTTAGAGAACAAAAGAATAAATATCAATGTAGCTCAACTATAAAAAGCACCATAAATTAGAAACACTAAAACAAAATATAGAAAAATGAGGGACAGGGTCCTGTCCTTTGTATCACACGATGAATGAGTTTCTTCACGTATCTTCGACAGCCAGGCTAAGAGAAAACTGTTCCAACTGAATGCTGACTAGGGGAATGATGTCTCTTGGTTTGGGAAAAAGGGACTATGATGTGGAAATGGGGTAGGTACGGGGTTGAATGTGATATTGATGAGGCTTTGTACAGAGTTTAGGCTTGGTATTCATCCTAAAGTTTTAAACAACTAATGAATGGGTTGAATAGAGATCATTTGAACTGGAACTGGGCTTATGGAAAATCAAAGGCATTTGGAGATCGTCCAAGATGCTAGAGTTTTTTTTTTCTCCCTTCTTTGTGTGAGAATTAGAGGATGAAATCTGACTAAGCTCCCCCCTCCCTTTGGTCGTTGATTGGGTGGTTTTTATAGAAGAATGAAGGTATGGGTTTTGGGAAATCGTGGCAGTAGGGAGAAGTGTGATTGTGTGAGGGATGGGAGACGTGAGGTTTGTAAAGGTAAAGGAGTTGGAGAAGTAAGGATGGGGAGGTAAGGGGTTCTGCCGATCAGTTGGCCAAGGGTATTGTCCACTGTTATCTTAGTATTGTTATTTCATTCTATATATGTGCACAACACTATAAATTATGAAAATACTTTAATCAAATAAATGAAAATACTTACTTGACTCGGATGATCAAACCTTCACTTAACTAGATCAAGGCTAGTGTTTAACACTATGTCCTTAAGACAAATTCATCCCTTGCACTGGTGCTAATGGTTAATTCAGACGTCTTCCTCCTAGGATACAATGATCTTGCACACACAGAAACAATACTACAATCTGTGTGTCTGGCGCACCAATTTGTGCTGTACCTCTTTCTTACACTAACATTAACACGGATGCACTTGCACTATGACACTACTTGCTTGACCGAAAATTGAATGAATGAAATGATGGAGGGACCTCTTATTTATAAAATTTTTGTGTCTATTCGGAACAGGTATAGGGACACAACCTTTGATTCTGAACAGTTACAAATGACTAATAGTTGCAATCTAGTAGCTACCTACACATCCGTACAGAATGGACATGTGCGAAACGGAATGATCTAAAATACACCTACATGTCTGTATGAAATGAGCATGTGTCAATAGGTGTAATTTAATAGCTACATGTATGTCTATTTAGTCCAACAGTCTCCAAGGGCATATTTGTACACATCTCTACAAGGACAAAACTATAAAACCTGCTCAAAGAGACATGTCCCCACAGGTGTAACCGATTCTGGGAGAAAACAAAAAGAAAAATATTAATAAAAATTATATTTATTTATTTTTCTTATTGACCCAATTTAACCCGGTTCGGTTCGGCATGCGTGTGTATTTAAATATAGGTCCGACCCATGTTGGCTAGGTCTTCCCCCATCCACAAAACAACGGTGCCCCTTAGGGCTCAAAGTTATGTTCAACATTAGTGTTTATGAACACACATGCATAAATTTCTAGGCTAGTCCATGTGAGACTATTCAAATTTTACACATTTGAACCAGTTTTACCGGTGATCAACTTGGCACTTTTGGGGGACAATTTCTCATTCACCCATTGATGGTTTTGAGCATCCAACCATACAGAGTTGTTCTCCTCATTGAGGTGAACACAAACCCATGTGGACCCACATCAAATGAAAAGTGGGTCCCACTTTTATTTTGGCTCAAACATAGCCACCTGATCATATTTTGCACAGAAATCTGGGTGTTTTCAAAACCGTTTCCAACAAGGACTGACATAGGGAATGATACATAAGCATCAAAAAAGTGACTTACACTTTTTGGGGGATGCTTTTCACTTTTTTTTTTTGATCAGTTGCTTTTCACTTTTCGATACTAATGTGTCAGCCCCTGATGTCAGTCCTACCTTAGGGTGACTTTAATTGGTCCTACCAAATCCTCAAGGAGACCGCATATATAGACCCAAATGTTCACAGCTGCCCTTCAGACCATGTCTAATTTATAAAGTTGGCATACGTATAGCAGCTGCTATACCCTATATGTTAGAATGATCACATCTCAAATCTCAATCATTAGCACAATTGATTTTAAGCATACAAGTAGGTAATAAAAACAATAAATATGATCATATTAAGATTATTCAAATAATAATAATGTCAAATGAAGGTTTTTTTTTTTTTTTTTTTTAAATTTAGAGATTCCAAATTGTCCCTAGAGTTAGTAAGTTTTGTATCTTCCATGTGTATTTTGTCTATTGCTTTGGTTTACTAATTAGTAATGCCCATTGAGCTTTATCAATAACATTTAGGTAATTTTTAGATACATTGTAGCCTATATGAGTATTGATGCTCAATAGAATCCATAACCCGTCCAATGAAAATTATAGCTAGTTAGGTGATTGAACTAAACTTTTGAATTACGTATTGTTTAATAAAGAGTTTATCAAATGGGTTTTTAATATCTATTTATGGTAAATATTTATTTTAAAATTACTTCATAAGAATATTTTATGTGATCCAATTGAATAATATATTAATCTTCATTGGTTATCATAATTAGTCAAGAAGCTTGATAAGAAGAATTTTCTATCCACAAAAGCTATCATAGGATATTGTTTAGTGAAGTAACTATTATAAGAATTATTTTTCAAGAACTTCTTGGTTATATCTTATTCTATGGGGCTTCAACTGTAATATGTTAATAGGGTATGATTGTCATTTATGGAAGTTCATGATTCTATTAAGAGGCCTTATAGGATAATACAACATCTCATTGATAATAATTAAAATTGAACTAGAATTAAAGAAACTAGTTTAATAATCCAAAAGTTTGATAATCCAATTTTCGCAACCAATAAGTCCTTATTGGATTCCACACCCACCTCCTGTCATAGTTTAATTGAAAATCCTAATGTGTTTATATATAAGGGTCTACTAGGTGAAAAAGGGCAATTAGTCTCTCACCTATCCTACATATAAAGAGAAATAAAGAGGAGGGGTATTTGCTAATATAAATTTAAAATATGTAGGCGATTTTTCTAAGAGATATTTTTTTTTTATTTAACTGTAACATATTTCAGCACTTTACATGGGATTTAACTAAAATAAAAATAAAATAAAATAAAATAAAACATTCCCTTTATATGTATGGTTATATTATGAGTAGCTTGGATTATTTATTTGATACATAAAAGGGCACAAATGCCTAATGAGTTCATTGTCCTATATTGGTGCTTATACTCAATTTGAGATAGAAATGATATGATTAAACATTAAAAGCCATATGTGATAATATTTAACCAAGATTTTGACAAATATATATATATATATATGTGTGTGTGTGTGTGTGTGTGTGTGTGTGTGTGTGTGTATTG
>JAOXJP010118436.1:0-13920 GCA_025762735.1 Platanus orientalis | reverse complement strand
GATTTTACACAGAAATCTGGGTACAAAATCTGGGTGTGTTTTTCAAAACCGTTTCCAACATTGGTGTGAATGGAGCCAGGACTGAAACTTCAACGCCAAAAGTGATAAGCTCCTCCAAAAAGTGTAAATCAATTTTTTGGTGCTGATTTGGCCGCCCCTGATCCCATTTACACCTATTCGTTCGGGGGTGGTTGTATCAAATCAAAGCCTGACACATTACAAACAAAATAAAAACCGGACAAATTGGGTATACCAGATTCTATCCCTATCTAAAAGAGGCATTAAATTCAATAGTTCATCATGTGTCAACTTGTGATAAGATGACACAATTGGACATACAGAATCCTAAACAGAACATTTATCTTCTTTTTTTTTTCACTGCAAAAGATCTTTTACCCACAAACACACGTACGGCCGCCACGTACATAACATTCAAGCAGTGCAAAGGACCGAGTTAAAACTCAGACGATCCCAACTTGGCTGTTCCCCGCAGCTCGACAAAAAACGCCGATTCCACCCACATGGGGTGCCGCAGCCACTTCATCGACGTCAAAACAAAAGCTCAGCCACCAAGCTCTTACTCCGACACGACACGACATCCCAACTCGTTTCCTCCTACCACTATCTCCACCACCAGTCTTCCATTTCTGCCGCCCAGCTGACAAAATGAAGTCGTAAAGCTAAAAGAAAAAAGCAGGCGCCGCTCTTTAGTCCGTACTACTTCTAGTAGGGCTGACGCCACCATTTGCTTAGTCTTAGTCACTGGAAGACGCCCTGGCGACACGTTAAATCAGGCGGCGGCTCTATTAAGTCCTCCGCTGGCCCCCCTCCCTTCCTTTCCTCACGCACACCTGGGTCCCACGCGGTGCCCTCACTTTCTCTCTCTAACTCTTTCTCTCCCTAACTTTTTTTATTTAAAGGAGAAAGCGGGTGGGCTGTGTTGCCTTGCCGACGATTGCGGGAGGACTGTATGGGTCCCTTTTCTTTTTATGCCCCATCCACAGTCTTCTCTTCTGCTCCCTCTTTTTAGATTTTAGGGTCTCCTTTCCTGCTTTCTAGTCTTTCTTCTCTAATGGCTTCCTCTCGCGAAGGCCACTACAGGGGCGTCAGGAAGAGGCCATGGGGAAGATACGCTGCCGAGATAAGGGATCCATGGAAGAAAACTAGGGTTTGGCTAGGGACTTTCGATACTCCAGAAGAAGCAGCACTTGCCTATGACGGAGCAGCAAGGTCTCTCAGGGGCTCCAAGGCTAAAACCAATTTTCCTCCGCCGGCGGCCGGTTTATCTTTCGATCTGAACCTTCCGTCCGACCGTTGGACCGGTCCTTCTGGCGGTTTGGTCTTCGGGGAGTTCATGCAGACGCGCGTTCTCGACGATGCTTCTTCCGACAAGAATGCTCTTAGTTCGGTTCCCGCGCCGGCACCAGAACCAGCCGCGACGCCTGCCTCGTTATATGGGATTGTGCGGCGGGGCTTGTCGATTGACTTGAACGAGCCACCACCTTCTACGGCGACGCCGTCGGCGTTCTGGTAGTAATGAGAAAGCCGTTAAAAGCTTCTTCTAGGGCATTTGAAGCTTCTTTTTCTATATATTTCTCTTAATCTTTTTCTTGATTTTGTTTTTGGATGTTTTGGAACACACAGAATGAGAATCGAATCACTGTAAATATTTTAATCTAATTTATTTAGTTTATGTTTATCATGAAAATGAACGATTTTCGTTCACAGAACTTGCTCTTCAATCGATCGGATAACTTACTTTTTGTCGATGCCAGAAATCGGTCGTGCCGTCACTTCGCCCCTTCCTCAGCTTCTCTTCTCATTTCTCGGAATCCGAAATTTCTTGTTTTTTCGCTTGTCTGTGACTCAGATTTTGGGATAAAGGGTAAAAAGGTAAATTAGTAGAAGGAGGGGCAACACGGAATTGGCCGGCATTTTTAAGGCGGGGTTTGACGCTTGAGTGGTCCCTCCCCACGCGGTTCTTTCATTATCATTAAGGTCTGGCATAGTGGGGCCCGTTTGACATACACATGTCATGCGGATGGGGCGGTTCTTCTGTGGAGCGAATCTGTCGGCAGCAAAAGCGTCACGGCTGTCTCTGTACCGGCTGTCTGACACCCCACGCGCCTTTCCGTCATCCCATTGATGACAGCGGCGGCGGGTCGGAAGGAGTTGTTGACGGTCGTCCAACCAGGGAGCAGCTTTTGATCTAACCCTCCTCTCCGTTAATTCTACCGTTAGTTAACACCACCATCTAACGGGGCCGTTAACATCATGTATTTGAAAGCATTCATGCCATGCATGGTCATCATCATCATCATCCATCATCACCATGGATGTGGATGATGGATGCGTTTCTTGTCAGTGGGGTTGACTGGTCGTGGGAGCAGGAATCCAGCCGGCCGACTCCTTGTCTTGCTTGTCGCTGTCTTACTTTTCGGGGAACGAATAAATATTTTTTTTTTTTGAATTTAAAAATTCGAAAAAAATTATTTTTAAAAATAATATAAAAGAAATTATTTGGTTATCCGTATTGTTATACCACGTTGGACACGCACGAGTGCTTGATATGCGGAGTAAATGCACCGGAAAAGTTGGTGGGCTGTTAGATACCGTACATCTGTCTAACTTTTTGTTCCATCAATCTGAACCGTCTATTTTGTCCACCCAGGTACATAATTAGGTTTTTTCTAGGGTTTTGGTGGGGGATAAAAAGGAAGCAGAAATTCTTTTGTGGGGAGCATCGCGGATCTGATCTAAGATTCAGGTGAGGTCCAGTGAAGAAGGCATAATGTTTAATTAATTATATAGGGAAAAAGATTAATTTGACTTAAGTTTGAAATTAAAATCACACATGTTTGTGACTCTGATAAGCCGGTTTGACCTGTTGAAGGATTATAAACGGTAGACGATTCCCTATCAATACGTAGAGATGATTGGACAGACGAATGCTAATATGCTTATAAATAGCATTGTACATAAGTCATCTATAAGCCTCACTTTATATGATTTCTTCAGGGTAGTCAAGATGACATCCTAATTTTATCTGTGTTTCCACTTTAGCTACTTTGTACTAAGGGTGGTAATGTTTCACATGACCCGTGAATCAGACACAAACCCAACATGAAATAATTAGCTGAGGGTTGACTGTAAACGTATTTCTTGTTAAAATGGGTTAACCTATTTTTGATACAATTAATAAATGGGTCAAGTTTGGGATGACACACATACTAGTGTACCCTCAGCTTGACACAACACGAATTTGATCCATAAACATGAATTACCATATAACTTATGAACCTGATACATACTCAACACAAAATAAGCGGGTTAGGATTGATTGTAAATGTGTTTCAGGTCAAAAACAGGTTGACCCGTTTTGATACAATCAATAAATGGATCAAATTCGGGTTGAACCATATAATTGTATACCCTTATCTCAACACTGACACAAACCCAACCTGGCAACACGTACTACTCTTAATACTCCACTTCACAGAAGAGAGAAGATGAGGATCCGCTACCACCGTTAAATCACCCTTAGTACACTGTACGTTTGGAGTGTGATACAGACCCCTCAAATAACAAAAAAGACGAACATGAAAATCACTAGTCCGCATGATTTTATTAGTTCAAATTAAATACTCTAATAATCCTTCCTCTTTGGAGAAGAAATATATATTTTTTTAGCTAAAGATCTTCTTTTCGGAGAATCTATTTCAACTAATCGTATCAAATAAATAATACAATATCACAGAGATGAGGGGAAAGCATTCCATCTGATCGTGAATAGCTTCCTTCAAAAGTGCTTATGCTTCCTCGTTACCAATACGATTTATTGGAACTAATGGATTTTTTTTTTGGTTAGCTTGTCACTATAGATGCATGCAGCTAATTAATAATACTTTAACAACAGTAGAGAATCCAAAGTGAGATTTATTCTCTACACTTTTCTAATCCCCGCCAAGTGAGATGACAACCAATCAGACTGTAAAGGTCATCTGCGTCTTTGTTGTGCCAACACCTGCCCTCATAAAGACATTTCTCCGCCCACACGGAAAATAAATAAATAAAAAGAAAAAAGTTCCCATTACCATTCAAGAGCACAAAAGTCAATGCAACTGAGAGGCCTAAAGATCTTCATCAAAAGTATGTTAGAGAAGATATTGTCTATTCAACAAAAGCCTTATCCCAACTACTCAGTGTCAACTGCACGAATCTTGCTCCGTTATTCCACTCTATCTAGACCATATCAGTCCATTACATATGGAAAGCACTCAAATCTTTATTCATTACTTCAATCCAAGTCATTTTTGTAGTAAAAAAGTGGAATCAGATTTAGTTGGACAAGGGACCGATACAAATGGCTAATCCACAAGGTCCTTTATCAAATGAATGGTTTAAATTGTATTGACACTCCTCCCCACCATAAAAAAAAAAAAAAACCTGTCACCTCAGGCTTCGGGTTCACCCTTTATTTTTGTAGTTATAGGATAACATTGGGTAGTTTATGGAAAGGAGCTATGAAACCCAATGGTTGGGTCCAGCGGGTGCTGGTGGTGTCTTTGGAGATGCGATGGGACTTTCTCCCTTCCTTTAGTGATCACTAACACTGTTATTGTCGTTCAAATGCGGGCATTACATGACGCGTTGATACCGAGCACTTCAGTTACAGTTTCTTGAATTATTTGGTAAACATGGCCCAATAGCCAGCAAGATTTATATAGCTTAATTAGTATAATTTCACTGTGGAAAAGATTGTTTAGTAGTTAATCTGCCTGAGATTAGTTGTAAAATTTTCTTGTTATGAACCTAAAGGATACACCGAAAGGCTCCCTCCGACTGTTGAAACGCATCAAGCTAGACCCTTTAAACTATTAAGATCATAACATTTCTCGCCAAGTCTAAGGTTGGAAGTCGGATTTGTCAAGTTCTACATAAGAGTTTTGCTTATTTATTATTTCTAATACAAGCTTGATGAAATTCTTGTTTCTTTCTTTATTTCTACTTTAGAACTCTGGATGTTGTTTGGGGGAATTGTTGCAGTTCCCTCAAACTCTACTACTTTGTTTCTCTATTCTCTTTGGCACTTGAGAAATTTGAATTAGAGCTCAAGCAGCATCGGTCGCGATCAACAATGATGGCATGAGCAAGACCAGCTCGTGGAGGCGAAAGATAACCGACAAATCACTCTTGATAACTTGCAGCTTCTTATTGAATCTGTTCTAGACCAAACTCATGGATTTGGATTACTCCAAACCAATAAAGTGATACAGGATTTTGAGGTCTCTAATCCAATTCAAATGTCTGATCATAATCACCAATTTTGATGAAGCAACCAAAAATGTGTTCATTTCCACAATGCAGATAGAACAGATTCTGAACCAGGCGAATTGTCTGTTGTCCAGACTCCAGACAACGAAGAAAACTCAACATTGGGAAAGCTAGGCATCTATCCAGTTCAGCCAGAGTGAAAATCAGCATTCATCTGTGAGAGACTGAATTTACAAGGCTCATGCATACAAACACAGGACATCTTGTCCTACTAAACAGAGTGCCATCTTGAACTACTGTTATTATCAGTGCTAAATTTTGCACAAATGTACCTTAACTGGTGGGTATCGACATAATTCAGAGTCGATTCCATCAACTACCCTCCCTCTGTCCAACGCGCACACATACACTAGGAAACAAATCACAGAAGAGGAAGGATTTTTTAATGAAAAGTAGAACCAAAACCATATTTGTGACCCAATTGTTTTCTGGTGGAGACGAAATGTTTTCAGCCACCATAGCTATTAAGTGAAAATAGCTGACGAAGTAACCAAAAACAGAGAACTTCCATATATCCAAAAACAGAGAACTTCCATATTTCCAGCCAACTATTTATGCACAGCAGCAGCAGAATATATCTGCTACAGTATATGCAGTCCAGAGAGCATCACCCGCTCCTCCTGAGCTCCAAATATGATATTTACCCTGAATCAAACACTTGAAACATAGAATTAAGTAACCAACAGTATAAAGTTATACTCATTCAAAGCTTTATGTGAGTGTGCCAGAGTTATGACAACACAAATGGAAAATTGAATAGTGCAAACCAGTTGTGTGGGATATTAAAATTCAAATTACCATCACAAACCAGTTACGTGGGATTTTATAAATCAAACTCCCATATTGAGAAATCACAGGTGCATCTCAAAATCGTTAACTGTCACAAATAGAAACGAGAAGCTAAAGCAAAGAAATGACATTGATGATAATTTTGCATCCAATTTTGTGCATGAAGTTTTACCCAAAAAAAAATTGTGCATGAAGACTACATGGAAGCCACCCTGTCATGGACATGTCGAGGCATGGGGCACAGGTGGCCTAGTGTGTGGCACAGTTGGCCTAGCATGTGGTATAGTGGCATTTTCGTAATAAAGTACAGTATGATTTTCTGCACCCGATGATATTCCCTTCTGACAATCCCAGAAAGGCTTAACATCCACCTTGAGGAGGGGTGGGTGCCCTGAGGCACCCAGGCCCTTGGCATGGACTGGAGGCATACCAAGGCATAGTGGGCACAACGGATTGTAGCTATGCGTAGACGGCATGCTCCTAGCCCGCATGAGCTTAAACTGCAAAGCATTCTCCAACGTGAGTTAGGGGCAGCTCTTGGTATGCACAGAGGTGGTGTCATGAGTTCCCTTGGGGGTTGAGTCCCCTCATGGGACAGTACTTGGAAGCCTAGTGGGGCAGCACTGTGCATTCACCTGAAGGTGAAGGTTAACCCACACGAGTGCTACTAACATGCGCTATGCGACAGTGGCAGCTCGTGGGGAGCCGAGTGGGCTATCCCGTTACCTTGGTGTGCTCGGGTGTGCCTTGTCCTTGTACTGGGCAAAATCCCGACTTGGCCTTAGACAGCCACAGTGATGGCATGGCAAAACTCAGAGGCAAAGTCTTGCGTGGGTAAGATGCCATGGCCTTCGGTGGGCGTATAGGTAGAGCATGGAGGACTCCGGGATCGTTTGAGGCGCGCTTCAATGACACGGCATAGGCGCCGAAGTGGCTGAGTAGTCAGTGCACATAGGGCATGTCAATGAGTCAGGTAAAGGACTCAAATAGCTGAAAGGCTGACCTTAATTGGGTGATGGTTGAGGTGCTGCACGGTTTTAACAGAGAGAAAAATCTATCAAAGCAATGTTAGCTCTTTATGGTGACCTCTGATACAGTTGATATCAAGAGCAGCGGTGAACGCTTTAAGGTGGCTTCTAATACAATGGTATCAAAGCGAGGTAGTCAACGGAATGATTACCTCTTATACGGTTGGGTATCAGGAGCAACAGGTTGATGCTGGTGAGATGACCTCTAGTGCAAGGAAGTGTCAAAGCATGCTTGGTGCACGGAGTTAGGTTGGTCTGGTGAGCTAGCTTGGCTGGTGTCTCATGGTAGAGACGAAATGCTTAGATACAAGTGAGGTATTGGGCATGATACTGTGGTTCCAAGTAACAAGAGGGCTACTGGCTACTGGCTACAGAGCCTGTTTGATGTCTATCGTGTGTGGGAGTCAGTGATGAGACTTGTCATGATCGAGATGATGTCGACAGCACATTTGGGAAGACTTCAGTGCAACGAACAGCATTGAAGCAACATTAGTTATTCGGAGATGAACTTACTGAGAAAAGTCTTGATGGCTCGGATGAGCAGCTCAAAGGCATGTCAGTAGGTGATGCTAAATGGCATGAGTGCCATATAGTTTCAACGGACAGAGCTACCATGTGGTGTTGAGTTTATGTCAGGACGACATGAGAATGTGCACGGTAGCACGAGGGGAAGGCACGGTGGTGTCAAGGCATGGCTTGATGGTGGCAAGCCAGTTTGAGAATCTGAATGGATAGTCGCTTGGGGTGAAAGCACAAGCATGCTGAGGTACTGAAGTGGCACTAGACGGAATTCCAGGGTCTACTCAGGGTAAAGACATTGGATGTCGAAGTACTAGAGTGAGACATGGACACAGGTATGAGATCGAGATGGTTAGTCTGCTTAGAGTGAAGGCAAAGTGTGCCCAAGTACTAAAGCAAGACAGAGACAAGAATGAGGGGAATGGTTAGTCTGCTCAGAGTGAAGGCAAGTGTGCCCAGGTACTAGAGCGAGACATTGAGATAGTATGAGAAGCTAAAGGGACAGTTTGCTCAGAGTGATGGCAATGGATGCCGAGGTACTGGAGTGATACATTATAGAGACTAAGTGTTGGCTCGAGGTGAAGGTAATGGATGCCGAGATACTAGAGTGACATTGATAGGAATTAGGTGTTGGCTCAAAGTGAAGGCAGGGTGCTGAGGTACTAGGGAAACACAGGTAACAGACAAGAGCGGAATATACAGTGCTTACTCAGGGTGAAGGTAAGGAAGACTGAGGTACTAGGGTGGCACAGTGATTTAAGTATGGATTATGGCAAGTGACAGGAAGACCTTCAATGGATCGAAGGTAAAGTGGTATTAACAATGGATGCCTTCTCGGGGTGAAGACACAGGACGTCGAGGTACTAGAAAGGCAAAATAAGAGGATGGTTGAACTAGGCAGTGATGACATGTTCAAGGAGACCGAGGTATGGTGACAAGCATAAGTGAGGGAGCACTTAAGCCAGTGTATGTGGAGGAAGCGATGACAGGTGCAGGTGTGCCACGACTGAGGTCGTTTGTTCAAGACACTAGTGTGGGCAAAGTTTAGATGAGAACTTTGTTATCTTAGCCAGTTGAGTGTCAGGGTTCATACAAATGAGTGTCAGTATGCCGCACAAGGTGAAGAACATTGTCAGAACATAAATCAGGTGAAGCCTCATGGACGAGGTGTGGAAGACCAAGGTGACTTGGCACGGGTGGTTGCGAGCATCAGGTAAAGGATGTTGGCCACACATGAGACTCGACGAACTGAGTTCTAGCATGGGAAGGGTCGGTGTACCCAGGAGCTTTATTGGTGAATGTCAGTGTGGGTTGATGGCTACATTGGCATAGTTTGCAGAGGTAGACATTGTTTGGCTTTGAGCACCAGAGAAGGGGTTTTGGCCACAGAGAAGGGAGCTCGATGGACAAAGCCCCACGACATGGAAAGGTCAGTGGACCGAGGTGACTGAGTACAGGTTAGTGTGGGTTGATTGCCGCAGTGACAGATGCAGAGGTGAGTGAGAAGCAACTTGGTTTGACATGTAGATGGTTGTAGTAGGAATGGGACTGCACAAAAGCTTACAGGTCAGATCAGGAAGTGGATTAGTGGAAAGTCCTCAGAGGAGGCATTGCACGATGGATTGTGCAAGGCGGTTTCGAACAACGGACAGGGTTGTTGCCGTGTTGGATGTAGCTTGGTTAGACTTATAGGGAGCCGTAGTAGGAATGGGACTGCATGAAAACCTATAAGACAGAATCAAGGGCAGTTTGGAGTGGACGAGTCGAGAGGAACACGAGTTCATATTGGTTGAGTCCTGGTGGAAGGGAGAACCATGCCGTAATGGATTGCGGTTGGCTTGTGAGCCACACCTTGTAAGGTGCATGGGTAGGGGATCTCAAGGAAGAGACTCGTGTCTCGATGGACTGAGTCAAAGCTTGGTTTGGGAGAGTTGAGCATTTTTTATGCGAGGTGTGCGTGGTGATCGGGGGATTGTGCCTTGAGGTAAGGCGAAGTTGGGCTGATATCTAGGGTAGAGCAGAACTTGGGCTGGGTTTGTTCGTTGGCTGAGCCGTGTTCAGAGAATATCTGAAACCGCAGATGCTAAGATTCAGAGGTTATTAGTACACAACGAAATGTGCACGTACACGACAGATTGTGTACATTGTGGTGTTTCTGTGCGACGGACTGCGCAGGGTGGCACAAGGAGTGCTTTGGAGACCATGGTTGGTTAGGGAGTAGGCGGTGTATAAGGATTCCAAGTCGAGTTCAGTTTGGTACTAGGCCATGATCGGGAGTGGTCGAGGCAGGGGAAGAGGTGTACAGGCTGAAGTTAGCATTTAGTGTGTGTGGGGAAGACCGTGATTGGTCATTGAGTAGACAATGTACAGAGGATCCTAGCCGAGTTCAGTGTGGTACTAGGCGTTGATTGATAATGGTCGAGTCAGAGGAGAGGTGTGCAAACTGAAGTTAGCAATTGTTGTGGGCGTGTTAAAGAGGGTGTCAACCAGACAAGTGGGGGAGGATGTCACAGACATGTCAAGGCATGGAGCATAGGTAGCCTAGTGTGTGGCACATTTGGCCTAGCATGTGGCATGGTAGCATTTTCGTAATAAGGTACAGTATGATTTTCTGTACCCGGTGATGTTCCCTTCTAGAAATCCCAAAAAGGCTTAACATCCACCTTGAGGAGGGGTAGGTGCTCTAAGGCACCCAGGCCCTTGGCATGGGCTAGAGGCATGCCAAGGCATAGTGGGCACGACGGATTATGGCTATGCTTAGGCGGCATGCTCCTACCCCGCATGAGCTTAAACTACGAGGCATTCTCCAACGTGAGTTAGGGGCGGCTCTTGGCATGCACAAAGGTGGTGCCATGAGTTCCCTTGGGGGTTGGGTCCCCTCATAGGACAGGGCTTGAGAGCCTAGTGGGGCAACACTACGCATTCACCTGAGGGTGAAGGTTAACCCACACGGGTGCTATTAACATGCGCTATGGAATAGTGGCAGCCCGTGGGGAGCCGAGTGGACTATCCCGTTGCCTTAGTGTGCTCGGGTGTGCCTTGTCCTTATGCTGAGCAAAATCCTGGCTTAGCGTGGCAAGACTCGGGGGCGAAGTCTTGCATGGAAAGGCATGGTGCGTGGATAAGGTGCCATGACCTTCGGTGGGCGTATAGGCAGAGTATGGAAGACTCACATGGCATGGGCGTTGAAATGGCTGAGTAGTCAGTGTACATGGGACATATCGATGGGTCAGTTGAAGGACTCAAATAGCTGAAAGACTGACCTTGACTGAGTGATGGTTGAGGTGCCGCACGATTTTGACAGAGAAAAAAATCTGGCCGTGACAACCCGCCTAAAAAAAAATTTAATTATTATCTTTTGGAGAAAGATGGGAACAAGATATATTCTCAATTGACATAAAGAAAATCTCTCCCTAAAAATTACTTCCCTAGAAAACTAATATATTATCAATCTTTCATTAGCAATATTCTCTCCCATACTCCACATCTTTCCTCAATAACAGTTTCAAAGTTAATTTTCAGATCGGTTCTGTGCTTTTTTGTTTTGTATGACTTGACGTGCCCATTTCTTTAAGGAAGAAGAAATGTCCTGCATTGAGGGGATGGGAACATTAAAACGTAAAGTTTGTTGGAGACATAACTGTAATTCTTTCTTCATTCCATAATTCTAGGCAAGAAACATTGGCTACTCAATACCAACAATAATGACCATTAATAAAAAAAAATACCATCTTTTTTACCTCTCAATCTTCTTTCTTCCACAATTGGGACTTTGACCTCTGTTATTTTAATGAAGCCTCCTCCTGAACAAAAGAGGGGTGGCTTTAACACAGTTGAACATGCAATCAGAAGACTACATTACAAATTCTTCCAATAAAGATTAATGATATTCAGATTCACACATCCAATGCAGAAAATCTCAAGGATCATACCAGAAAATTAAAATCTGCCTTTTCATCATAGCCATGACCCTAAAATATAGAAAATTACTGCATCTAGCCATGTTCCTTTTCTTTCCTTTTCAAAAGAAATGTATGATTAGGGGTGGTTAGGACTTGGCACATTTGTAGGTTAACGGGTGAAGCCAGTATTAGATACCAGGTCTCATGTATGATGCACTAAGACTTACCAGTAAAGCAAGCTAACCTTAAAATTCAAAACAAAAAAACATAGGACAACCAATCGTAATATTTCATGGTCCAGTGGACGAGAGATAGTGTGATCTGATTCAAATATTCAAATCTTACCCCTTACGGTTTAATGATCTGATTTACTTTAACAACACTGAGTATGTTGGAAAGCACAACACCAGGCCCACTAATAAGCCAGCTCATTTTTTTTCAAAGGGCCTCAATCAAATTTCATACATTGACCACATCAATAGAAGGACCATCTCTGGCACAGGCCGGATATACCATATAAACTTCATTACCTATTCATTTTTTACAATGAATGGGCTAACTACTTGGAAGGGGTAAAAATTTATGCTGGTTCCCCAGTACCATTTACCAAACATAACGAACCAAGTGCTATAATATAATAATAACCTGTTGCTAAATTGCAGAAAGTTTACACAAACTTAGTCACTTCGCCTTTTTTTCCGATTGAAGGAAAAAAGAAAAACCACAAAAAAAGGCTTAGATAGCTCTAAAAACAAACAACACCATACTAAATAATAGGCCAAAACCCAAAAACAGCAATGGTCCACAATCTCACTTCACATATACAACATTATACCAATTGGCCTGAAAAATATTATACACTATCCCTTCCATAATAGAGGACCATAAGAACAAAAGATCAAAATCTCTTTTGATAAACTCTGGCTGTTGGTGTAAACTTGTCCTCAAAGATTCTACAGTCTCTCCAAAGACTCCAACAAATAACAAAGGAAATCGTCCTCCAAAAATTCTGCCTTGTTTACTAAGGCTGAGGTTAGGGATGCAAATAAGCCGGATTCGATGCGGATAGTAATACATCCGACTCCGGCTTATTTATTTTTCATGTACATCCGAATTCGATTATTTACCGAGCGGATATTTAAAAATCATGTTTGAATTCAAAATTGTTAAGTTTATCGAATATCGGATAATAATCGGATATATCGAACGGCAATCGGAGAGAGACAGAGAGAGAACAGAGACAGAGCAGATGGGGGAGAGAGAGAGAGACAAAGAGAAAATGAACTCCACATAATGCAGATAATCTGTCAATAGCTGTAGACCCAGATCAAGATGAATGTAAAGAGACTTTCTTTTTAGAAACACAAAAAAATAATGGAGAGAAAACCATTACCAATAATTAATGAACAAAGGCTTATAATGTCATCACATTACATTACAGATACAGTAGCACAACCCATTAAGATCTCAAAACCATAGATGAAGATCAACACCTCCAAAATGGCTAAAAGAAATGTGGAGCAATCACCAAACAGACTGGAAGATCAAAACAACAAACAATTAAATCAAAGTTGAAACTCCTGCTTTATGCTGACCCAAACTCCGAAAACCACTTCTCATGCCGTTCAATATCTGCAACAGAAACACTTCGTTGAACCTTGATCAAAGCCTCTTCAAAGTCGCACATGGCAACCGCATCCTTTGAGATCTCATCCTTTGGCATGTTCTTAATCTCATCACAAGTCTTGCATGCTATCTTACACCTCATGCCATTCAAGGAAGCATCGCAGCAAACATTTGTGAGATCATATCCACTATATCCATCTATACAGCGGGCCACTTCATCGATATTAACATCAAGAGATACCTGATAATTAAGATAAAAGAGTTATAAAAGCATGTAATAGCCAAAAATAATAGTAAATTCTTCAAGAGAAATAATGATGCAACACGAAGCAGAAGCAAGAATGACGCCATAGCGACGACGAGGCAGGCGACGGCAAGGCAGGCTACGGCGAAACATGCATGCGGCGAGGCAAGCGACGGCAAGACGTGTTAGAGAGAGAGGACGACGGCGAGGCAGGCGCAAGTGAGAGAGAGAAGGATGATGGCGAGGCAGGCGATGGCGAGGTAGGCATGCGAACGGCGAAGGGCAAGCATACGTGCAAAGGGAGGGAGGGAGAGTTAGGGTTAGAAAAAAAAATTTAAAGAACTTATATAAAGATAGGGTTTAGTGTAGACCATTGGATTCGTTTTGATCCAATGGTTTACTCTCTCTCTCTCTCTCTCTCTCTCTCTCTCTCTCTCTCTCTCTCTCGATATATATATATATATATATATATATATAT
>JAOXJP010118435.1:0-27916 GCA_025762735.1 Platanus orientalis | reverse complement strand
ACCGTTGGATTAAATCATCCAACGGTCACTTTGGTGTTGTACATTAACAATGGGAAAGGGTATGACACTAATTTCTCTATCCCCCTATGTTTCGGATTTTTTTTTTCGGACAGATTTTTTTCAGAGCGGATGTAGCTATTATTGAATTTGATTAATTTATGATTCGAATATATACTTTTCAAATCGAATATACGTGATTCAAAATTTGTTTTTTTTTTTAATCAAATTCGAATCGAATTCCTCAGATTTCGGATGAAAAATCGAATCATTGACAGCCCTAGTGATCATCACATATAAGAGCAATCCAGTAATATGGCATTAGAATGCAATTAAGTGGGTTCTTAGATACTCAAAAGGTTCGATGGTTCTTGACATTCTATTTGACATGTAGAATGAGTCAAATTTTGTTTTGTTTTGTTTTTTTTTTGGTACTCGGTCACATGGGCCTTTTAGCTACTCCTAACCTCTTGAAGCGGGACCGAGCTGACATCGGTCTAAATAGAGATCTCGAGAACCCCCCAAGCAGGCAAATTTTGGGGCATTGGTGAGTCAAATTTTGTTTAGGGTTATGTAAATCTAAATTATGTACATGACTTAGATGAAAGGGTATGTCTCAACTCTAGTAGGTGGACTTGTATCATGAAAGTTATACTTGAATCATCAATTGCCTTATCTATAATTAAAGCAAAATACATGACAACTGCTGAGGGTGCCAATGAGGCTAATTGGATGATCAGGCTAGTTAGTGGGAATTGAAACAATATAGAATAATGTATTGTGATAGCCAGAGTACTATACATTGTCCAAGAATTAGGTATATCATCCCCAAAGAAAATTCCTTGACATCAACGGTCAAGTATCATTAGATACAAAAAACAATGTCAAACAAATATATAAAGAAGACTTCTATAGACGACGATGTACATACTTACGAAGCCAATTATTTCAAAAATATTTAAACATTAATCAAATTTTCAAGGTAATAAAGAATTGTTGGTTCATCCCATGGAGGTAGGGTGGTGGCATCTCAAGCTAAAAAAATGCAAAACTCTATCTTTTCCAGATAGAGCACAAGGACGGATGATGGATGATTTTCAAGATGATTGCAATTGTCTGATTATATCATGTTTTCTATTGTTGGTTTAAAAATAAATCTACTGATAGAGGTTTGGATTTCTCAAAAGGAATTTGGTTTCCTTCAGCAATTAAGAAAATAGATCGATCTTATATGAAAAAAAGACTTCTTTTTTATTTTGGACAAAAGATTAGAGGAAAATGTGATTTGAGCAAACCAAAGAGGCAAATAGGGTTTCTTCACTTGGTTTAGATTTTAGGGTGAGAGCTTGAACAAGATTACATGTATGTTTGTTTATTTTTTTCCATCTATGGACCAGGTAAATCTATTTGTCTGTTATGTGTTCTGTTCTTTTCATTATTTCATTAATTGCTTTACTAACAATTATGTGTGTGTTTAAGGCCTACTAGCTTCAACAGACTATAAATTCTCTTTCCAAAAGTTTAAAAAATACATTCTCCAGAAAGAAAAACAAACAAATAAAAAAAAACCTCACTTTATTTTAAAAGGTGGAAATATTTCTTTAGAATGACCAGTCTGCCATTTAGAAATGGATAATGAGCATTTATTAATATCTTATCCTCTTACTATTTTACTTCAGGGTCTTAAGAAAAAAAATTGAGCATTTATTTATATCTTATCCTCTTACTAGAGCACTTCATAATCTTCTTATCCAGCTATAGCATGACAAATACCAAAAAAACAGTTTTTAAATTCTCCTAGGGCCTATTTGTTGGTGCACCTGGAAAGAAAGAAATGAGAGAGTCTTTGAAAGCAAAGGGTTTGTACAGTTGGTAATACAGCTTGGTACTCTATGTGGGGGAGGGGAATTGGCACTTTTTGTACATTTCTGTTTTCTTCCCCTCCTTTGCTTCTTTGTTTATCCATTGCGTTTTATTTTATTTTTTTCATTATCTTTCGCTTTTATTCACCTACCGGCGAATCAGCATTTTGATCTTGTATCCTCTGCACGTTCATTTTATTTAATTGACCATTTTCTAAATAAAATTGACAAATGCCAAGCTGATTCAAACTCCTTTGGCAAAGCGAGAAAATCCCCTCCACTGGAAGCAGAGGTGCGTGCCCCACTCAAAAAATGCATGGGGCCCACACCCCTTGTGAGAGGGTGCACCCTGTTCCTGGTGCAGAGGATCAGGCCACAAAACTACTGATGAAACAATGCCCTTGTACAAATAAAAGAGTAGAATATTATCTTCTATGTCAGTCAAGAATATAATGTTTGCTATTGTGTAAAAGATTTAGCTCACACAGTTAACAGTTTCACAAATATATGAGCAATCCAACAATGGATCATTTTTTTTTTTTTTTTTTTTGAATATCCAAGAATGGATCATTGAAATTGAGTTATATAATAAGGTTCTCAGATATTTAAAAGGTATCATTTACTTTGACAAGTAGAATTAGTCAAATTTGTTATAAAAAATAAAAAAACGAAAGAAAGAAAGAAGAATCAGTCAAATTTTATTGTAGGTCAAGAGAATCCAAATTATGTATATGACTTGGATGGAAGGAAGTCTATTACAAGGGTGGATTGTATCCGCTCCTCTTAACTAACGCTCCTCTCCACCCCCTGTCGGGGGTGGACACATCAGCACAAACAAGTGATTTTCACTTTTTGGAGAGATGCATATCACTTGTTGGCACTGATGTGCCCGCCCCCTAATAGGGTGTGGAGAGGAGCAGATACAATCCACCCTCGTCTATTACTGGGATGTCTTTACTCTAATTGTTGGGTCTATGTCATGGAAGGTCGTACTTCAATCAACAATTGCTTTTTCATTACTAAGGTAGAATATGTAACACCCAATATGGGTGCCAAGGAGGTTATTTGGGTGATTGGGTTAGTGACAAAGATGGAATTGTAAGTATGGTGGAACAGAGTGTATTATGATAGACAAAACGCTATACATTGTCAAAGGATGAAGTGTACCATGTCAAAACGCAGCACATTGACATTAGGTATCACAAAATACAAGAATTGGTGTCAAACTATTAGACATATTTGAAGAAGATTTCTACAAATGACAATACATCAACATATTTACAAAGCTGGTTATTAAGGAGTAGTACAAGCAGTTCCATCTCACAAGAAAGTGACTTCTTCTATTTTGGACATAAGAATAGAGAAAGAAGTCGTTTAAATGAATCAAAGAGGCAAATAAGATTTCTTCTTAGTGCGAAAACAGTGTTTTTCATAAGGTTTAAGATAGCAAGGGAAAAGGGAGTAAAAGGGTAGAAAGGTTTGGATTTTAGGGTTAAAGTTTGTGCATAAATACTTGTAGATTTTCATATCGACTGTGATTTGTTTTTCTTATTTTCATCCATTTCTATACTAACAATTATGTGTGTGGTTGAGGCCTTCTAGCTTCATCAGACACGAAATTCTATCACTTCAAAAAAATTGGAAAATGGATTCTCCAGACAAAAAATAATAATAATAATAATTAAAAATAAAAAAAGAATTCCCCTAGGTAGGGCTTCAATTGGCCATTCTAACTTCTTTTAGAGATATTCATTTAGATGCTCGGCTTGTCATTTAGGGATGGATCATGAGCATTTATTTATATCTTATCCTCCTACTAGAGAACTTTTAGGTCTTTATTCCATCTAATAGAAATTCCTATCTTAAGTTCTCATCTTGTCACTGCTTAAACTGTATATTCTTGGATTATTGCATAACATAACCAGATGGACTAATACTGTGCTAGTTCATCAACTGGTAACCCAGTTCCAGCAGTAATTGGTGAAGCCTTGAGAGTTGCAAATATGACTTTTTTGTGTACATTTGCCTCTCCTACGACATTGGGCTAATACCCTTGCAGACGCATTGGGGGAGGGATTAAACTTTTGCTGTTCAATTAAGGTAGAAAATCTTTGGAATAAAGGGGACTTCAGCATTATTTTGTGGTTCCAAGTACAGGAGACTTCTCCATGGTCTATTCATGGTTTGATCATAGACCATGAAGAGGCATTTTGTTGTTTCAAAGAGTGATGTTGGGTAATTATGCCGTCGCGGATGGTTTCGCTGGTATTGGTGTCCCTAGTCAAAACTCCAATATGTCGATGGCCAGTCTAAAGAGAGGTTATGGGATCAATCCCGTCAAGTAGCATTTTACAGTCTATACGTGAATGTCTGCCTCTCCCTCCTTATGTTGTGAATGCCGTCCACGGGCCAAGCTCAAACGGGACTGACAAGAAAACTGTAGGATGATTTTGTAGTGTGCACCCATCTGCATCAATGAAGTACTTTTTTTATTCAACAAGCGGTTTTCTCAGCAATTGGTAGAAGCCAAACCTATTTTGTCTAGATGAGTTGACAAACTGGTTGATCCTACTTGTCAAACGAATGAAACCTGAATTAAGTCTCCTTATTTTATTTTCGTTAATTCTTAAACCAAAGGAAACAAGTTTGTACACTTTTTAAAGTTTTGTGGAAAGAGTATCCAATAATAAGATAGTGTATGGAGGTATAATAATACAATACTCCAACATTTCCCTTTCATTGACGATGAGTTAGTAATTAATTTTCCATTAAGATAGGGATCAGAGACCTTTGGAGAAATTATCATAAATCTGATCATCAATAGTTGATACCAAAAGAAACAATTCACGTATGCAGGGTCGGAGCCAGAATTTTCACATAGGGGGGCAAGCCAAATGATTATGTGCATCCCCTTAACCGATGCCAATAGTGCACCCATAATCAGAGGGTGATACGTCACATCAAAAAAGTGAAAAGCACCCCTAAAAAGTGTAAATTACTTTTTCAACGTGACGTGTCACCTACTGGTCACGGGCACACTGTTGACACCCATTAAGGAGCGCACCTAATCCGATCCTGGGACAAGGGTTTCGGCGAGGTTTTTCTATGGTCGGCGTAGAAAACGCTGAGGTCAAGGGGTGGCCACATCAATGTCAGAAGTGATTTACACTCGCCCCCAAAATGTGAAAATCACTTTCGGTGCTGATGTTTTCACCTGTTTGACCCTTAGTAGAGGTTAGAGGAGGTTAGGGATTTGCATATAAAATCCAAGTCGGATTCTCTGAGATTTTGAATCATCTCCAGTATCAATGAATAGGTACCACTCCATTAGCAATCAATGTGTGACATGTGGCCTAATAAGGGGTGTTTAAGCCTATACACAAAGGTTAAAGTAAGATATTATAGTAAATTTACTTGTGTATTTATTAATTGAAATAGATGTTCCCAGGATTTGGCGTCCAGTACACCATGTGACTTTACATGGAATAAAATGAAATTTAAAATTCCCTCCCATTTTAGTTTTGGCTCATTCACCCTTTGTTTGACATTGTGTCACAGTTTGAGCTAGACTGAAGTGGTACTAGTTTAGTCAGATTAGAGATGACGTGAACTCATTTCCTTGTTAAGTGGGGAGGAGATTCCAATCATGGGCACTCACACATTCAAGGGAGGCAACCAATTCCAAACATGGGCTACTCACACATTAGGAGGGGGGGGGGAGGCAACTGATTCCAATCAAGCATAATATTTTGTCAGGCCCATCATTATTACAAGGGTACTTACACATTGAGGGTAGTCAATTTTACGTGGCTGTGCCCCTCTATGTAAGAAGTGGTAATCAATTTCTATATGTTTTCTCCGTGTGTAAAAACAAGATTGAAAATCTGATCGATGGTATTGAAATTATCACAAAAAAATAAGTGGCAAACAAAAACTCTTGAATCTTGAAGCAAAGAGTGAATTCAACCAAGCTCAACAGTAGCCATTGCCCAAGCACAGAAATTGGCCAATTGAATTAAAATCCAGACTAGATAAGAATGATCTAAACCAAATGAGCCACGCTTGACAGCTTGCCTCAGTTCAATGCATAAACCATTCTCAAAAGCTTACTTGATTAGGATAAGTTCTTTCTATTTTTTTGGGTGATTTAGATAGGCTTGAATAATAAAACCAGGATAGCTTTATACAAGACTGTACCCATTGGAAATAAAAATGCATTTTTAACATCAAGCCCACAAAATAGTTATTCACAAGCAAGTAAGAATGGCCATGGACTTTATGACGAATGGTTATTGCCCTGACCCAGTGACTATGGCCATAAGTCCACTACATAGAGATAAAAGCTTGAGTATGAGACAAGGAATCATTATTCATATGTTCAAGTTAATTTTCATGATTAAGAATAAAAGCACGCTGATCCAAAACAAACTGGGTTGGTACTCGTAGTTGGAGAGAGGATCATCTACAGGTCGATACCATCTATAGTTCGAAAGGGCCTATCACATCAACAAAGGTCGGTCGTTTTTTTCAGATATTTGAATTTCAAACTTTAGTCAAATCACACCTATATTTGTGGCTGTGATAGACCTGTTCAGATTGTAGAGGGATTTTGAACCATGGTTTAAAAACTTGGATCAGTGACCTAGATTGTCCATGCCAAAAACCAATTTGGGATCGGATCAGATCGGCTAAGCCAGCTCTGGATTGGTAATCTATGTGTGAATTGTTTGATCCAATATTGATTCGAAGTAAAAAAAAATTGAAAAAAAAAAAAATTCCTAAAAGCCCTATATGTTTTTACAATGCTTTCTATAAAAAGTTTATAAGAAAACCATAATTTTAGGTATGTAAGATGTATTATACATTAATAAACACTATTACGAACATATATAAAGATCAAGATTATACATTTTATAAATTAACATCCAATATGATTATTTTTAATACATAAAAACCAAACCATATATAATAAATAGAACATATATTATGATTAACATATAAACGAACAAGTCTAACATACGTAAATATAACATTAAAAAATCTACATTTATATAAAATAAATAACATTCATGTTACAAAACCTATAAAAGTATTGACAATTATGTAAAAAAAAAAATTAGATAAGTATTTATTTTTGAAACCAAATCTATAACTTATGTTATGTTTTTCAAATAAATAACATCGGTAACTAACATAAAATTTCCCTTATTTTTTGTTTTTTTAAATTTAATTAATAAAAAAATGGTAGGAAAATTGAAATGTTAGTGACAAATAAATGCATTTATTTGGCATATTATTAATGTACAATATATTATCTAATTAATTATTTTTTTATTAAAAAATATTTCTTTTTTCATTTTTGGAATATTTAACAAATAATTAAAGTTTTAAAAATTCCTAAAACAAGGATCGGACAATCCCATGTCTAGATCATAACTGAGATTGCTTTAGAACTAAGCCGAGATTGCTTCAATGCGCATTGTGATGGTCAGAAATTAATACCGCAGCACTGAGAACATGAAAAGCGAATTGTTGAGTGAATATACACTCGTAAACAGCTCATATAATGAACGAGGATGTCAAACTAACAACTTGAGAGAATACTTCTGGTCAGAATGGAATTGAACCAACAAACGAGGAATTGATTAATTTTTAATTACTTAGGCTGTGTCTGGCAGCCACCAGTAAAGAAATCATTTTATTTTAAATTCCCAAGGTATCTGAAGCCAAAATGTGATAGTTGAAAATGAACTCATTTTGATTTACATAGACTGATTTTCATTCATCACCAAAATATGAATGATAGTATATATCATTTCACTTTATAAAAAACCCAAAATGATTTCATTTCTAATTTTAGATAGGAGTGGAAACGACCCGAGCTTTGCCCAACTCAACTCAGGCTAGTCACGTGAAGGCAAAGCTTAGGCTCGTGACAAGCTTGCTCAGCTTGAGCTTATAGAAGTAGGCTCGTCACATGAAGGCAAAACTCCGGCTCATGACAAGCTTGCTCAACTCGGGCTCATGGAAGTAGGCTCTACTCAATTACCCAAAAAATAAAACAAAACAAACCCAACAGTCTAATGGTTGGTTAATCCAATTTTTCTTTTACATATATATGTATATAACCAAACCGAGTTTTTAGTGAGTTGAGTTGGTGAAACTCGGCTGAAGATTGGCCTGGTAAACTCAAAATGAGGCATAGGGTCAGCTCATGATGAGCTGATTTCGTCTCGTTGCCACCCGTAATTTTAGTTGTCAGTCATATCATGCTACAAAAATCATGCCTCCATCTCAATCTCCAACAATCATGCCTCTGAAGTCACTACGGAAGTCAAATTGGAATTCAAAATCCCAAATAATCAAGAACTTTTTCTGGAAAGCCTACCAGGATGCATTACCAGTTCACCACAATCTCCATAACATATCAAAATTATAACCCTTGGTTGTTCCTTGTGTGGCCTCTTTGAAGAATCTACACTCCCAAGTTTCGCCATTTCTCACTAAAAATTAGGTGAGAACGAATCTTGTGAGAATTGTGAAAACGGCATCAGGGTACGGACACATCAGCACCAAAAAAGTGATAAGTGCTCTCCAAAAGTACAAATCACTTTTCGGTACTGATGTGTCAGCCTCTCTGGTGCTGTTTTCACGGTTCTCACAAGATTCATTCTCACATAATCCAAGCCCACTATTTCTGGACTGATTCTTCACTATCTCATCATATTTATTGGCAGACATTAACACTTTTAAGGACTGGTTCCAAGGACTTGTCCTCCATCAGTGGCAGTCAAGAACCCTAGCTCAGCCGGTGAGGATTTTATATGTCGACCCTTAACCTGCGCTGTATCTGCCAATGGTCAAGTGGGTGAAACCATCAGCGCCTAAAATTGATTTTTAACTTTTTGGGGGAGTGAAAACACTTCTGACACTAATGTGGCCCCCATTGACATAGGCGTTTACATATGCCGAGCGTAGAAAAGCCTCACCGTAGCTCAGCAGGTTATATTGAAAGCGGTGAGGCTTTCCTATGCTCGGCGTATGCAAATTTCGAGGTCAATGGAGGGCTACATCAGTGTCAGAAGTGTTTTACACACTCCCCCAAAAAGTGAAAATCACTTTCGGTGCTAATGTTTACACCCGCTTGACCATTGGTGGATGCGGCACAGGTTAGGGGTTGGCGTATAAAATCCAAGCGTGGCACTTGGGTGTTGAACCACATGGTGTTTCAATTACCGAAAAAAAGAAAAGAAACAAAGCTTGTTTCCTAAGTATCCCTTTTAACGTTAAAAATGCTATTGTTGCTATTTGCAGGTTATTTAGGGGCCTAGACAGCAGCCACCGTGGGGAATATCACCTGCGCCAACCCTCTTTGTGTGACGTCGTGAGATGAGGCCCAAGGGGATATAATTTCACTTTTCGGAGATGTCACATCACCCCCAGAAAGTAAAATGATACTTTCCCTCTGTCTTGTCTCACGACGTCGCACAAAGAGGGTCGGCGCAGGTGATATTTCCCATCTATATCCAAAGAACCCTCCTCTCAAAGTGGATTTTCTGTAGCCGCGTTTCTATAGTTTTTATGAAGCGTCAACCTGCTATCGATACATTGTAGTTAAGTTGTGGGTGAGCTTTTTAGTTTTAATCATGGCTAAACCAGTGTAAAACTGGGTTAATGTATTGGGTTACTCTCTCCTTCGGAGAAGAGGACAAATAGGAATAGACTTCGACACGTTTCTATCTGTGTGGATCCCATATTGTCAGACCTAGCCGGAACCAGGTCGTTTTCTTGCCGGGATACGACCAAGACGATTGCTCACCCTGACGGAATACGACCAAGATGATTTTCGGACCAGTAAAACCATCTCGCCTTCTCTCTCTTTCCCGATATGCCATTCTCGCCGGAAGAGAACTCGACACGTCTCTCTCTCTCTCTGTCTTCTGATCGAACAACTAATTAGCATTCCTCATCCTTCCATTTCAATCTCTGTTTAAGTTCATCATTACGAAAAACACCCGATTCAACTCTTCCTTCCTTCACAGTCTTTGTTTCGATCTCTCTGCGTTGTCATGATTCCCGCCTACCATTTCGGAAGATTTGTTCTGTTAACTCTCCCCGTTTGATTAGATTGAATCGGAGATGTGTAGAAGAAGCTCAGTCTTGAATGGTTAGGGAAAAACATTTTCTTACAGTCTTATTGAAATCCAACAAAGAGAACCAAATCAGGCCCCCCTAATTTCCCCCAACAACCTCTTATTTTCCAAAACCCAAATCAGATTTTCCACATTTCTTCACTTGGCAAACGCATTGATCCTCTCTGTAACAGTAATAAGACCTTGAGTACCAAGCCTTCATCCCCATTAGCCACCATACCCAAGAACAACTGCTTAGACGAGGCTGCCCCATGCAACACAACCACCTTCTTTTCCAACCCATAAAATCCCTCGCAAACATCCTCTCCCCAAACAGTTCCATCACCATAGATCCAATTGCCCCACCCCTCACCACCTCCAAAAGCTACCTCAAATCAAGTCCTGCTTGCTCTGCAAACACCAATCCCTCGTTCAACCCCACCAAATTCGCACCCACCATTATCTAGTTCGCAATCTTGTAGCTCTGCCCGCACCTAGCCTCGCCCACATGTGTGAAGACTCCGGCGAGGAAATGGGACCCGTAAGGACACCATGTCGACCGAAGAGAGAGAGAGAGAGGAGATTTCTTCTAGCGATTTCTGCTCGCGAGACAACAAGACGGCTAATGTGAAGGAAGTCTGGCAAGAGGGTGATGGATTTCTAGCAAGCACGTGGGAGAGCAGATGAGTAGAGTAAAAAATCGTTCTGTTTTTTGTCGTTATGCAACCCAATAAGTTAACCCGAGGTTTACACTGGTTTATCCATGATTTAAATCGAAAAAGCTAACTCACGATTTAACCACGCATGAGCGACGTGTCGATAGCAGGTTGACCCTCCAGTAAAACTACAGCAACGGCTACAAAAAAATTCGCCTTACTCCTCCTACTACAATCCCAGGAGGACATAAGGACTGGAACCACATGATATGGAATGGAATAAGATAAATGTGGATGCAACATGCCCTAAGAACGCATCTATCTTCTATCACAATCTTGATGGCCATTTTGCATGATCATATAGGTGCTTGGGGTGGATCTGCAATGCTTTATGACACTGGATTTTAGGTTCTTACTGCCGAGATACAAGAAGTCTTGTTGGGTCTTTAACTTACAAGTCATTTACAACGGCCATTCGGTCATCTTTGAATCAAATTCCATTACAGCAATCAATGTCAATGTCCTCACTGGTCTTTTGGATAACTGTCCATGGCTGTTAAGAAATTTTTTTTTGTAGAAAGTTGTCATGGCTACCAATGCCTTGAATTTAAAGTGAAATGATCACATTACATGAGTTGTTGGCACCATCTTAAAATTTTAATGGATTAAGAAATGAAACTGTAAATAAGGACATGCAATAAGACCAATATTAAGACATGTGTTAGGACGACTGATAGATGATAAGGATAAGTAACTATCTACACAAAATAGGCTAATTTAGGCTACTACATACCCCATGACAAATATCCACCGTGACATGGAAAAATGGATGTAACATTGACGAAGAGTGGAAAGTGAAAGGAACCAACCATTGAGTGTGGAAGAAAGGTTACAACTGTTGTAATTGGCTGGATCGATATAAATAAGTCAAAAGAAGAAGGAAAAGAAGAAATGATCATCAATATCAACATCAAATTTTATTTCTTAGGAGTAGGGTTAGGTCTATCATAAAAGTAGCGTAACTTATTCTATAACTTGGCTTGAAAAAGGGTGGACTTAGTTCATTCATAGTATCTGTAAATCATCTCAATTAACGTTAAGTAGAGTGACCGTGTTTTAGGAGGTTTATGAACCCTTAGATCAAGTGAGGTGTTTATACTGTATCACTGTTTGATTGCATTAATGAAGTTTGGTTTCTTTTCTCCCCTTCCCCTTTGAAGACTCAGGAAAGTCCGAGGCATGTACCGAACCTGGTCCGATACCCTGGTATACCTATACCCGAGGTAATGTGAGGAAAGAAAATTTTCCCACCAACATAGAGATTGACAACCACAGTGGGAGATTGATTTGAGGAGAAAGAAGATCCAACACTTCGGAGAAAGGGAGCGATCCATTTAATAGAAGATTGTGGCCTAAGAATTCCCTAAGCTCTAACGATGGACCTGATGCATTTGACAGGCTAGCTGCAATGATAACTATGGCCTTTTGAGTAATGGTTGAACGAGGTCCAACGGAGGAGAACGTAGGGCAGGATATGAAGGGATCGTTTGAAGAAAGGAAAATCAACAACCTTACACTAGGTTCCCCTATTAGACTTGGGGGACAATGTTGGGTGGAATTCCCTTTAACAGATCATAACCATGGCTTAGGAGACTTGAGTATTGAGTGTCGAGGTAAGCAAATGTTTAGCTAAGACACCGATATCCTAAAAAGTGAGAAGTTGAGCGTCGTAGAGCTAAATGATTCGGCGACGCTCGATAGCTTAAAAATCTCTAGGGTTGAAAAGAGTCAAGGTGTAGGTAGCCGACCTAGAATGACCTCATTCCCTAAATGCGATGTTAACCCAAGAAAATAAGTTCAAAATGGAGAGGGTCAAAAAGCCAAAGGAGAAGAAAAAAGTCTATAGTTTTGGCCTAAAAGAGTGATTTCACCATACGTAGTCCCGACGAAAGAAGGGATAAAAAATAAAAGACTTTGTCTTACACAGGGATTGTTTTCTGAAAATCCTACTACAACGGAACTTAGTGTTAGTAACATAACACTTTGGGGGCTCAAGGTGGCTAATCGAGCCAGACTAAGCCATGTTGAAGAGCAAGTTTTTGGAGAAGACGGACTTAGTAGTACATCTTGAGGGGCAATGTTGCCCTTGGAAACTGAAAACTTAAGCAGAACGGGATGGTCATCCGCTCGTGGAAGACTAGTTTGGCGCAACGAAGCAAGTGATATGCGTAAACCAATCAGGGAAAAACTCAATGACGAGTTTTGCTAGTGGGGTAAACCTCCATATCAAAAGAGAGAGGTGTTCAAGGACAAAAAGGTCCTACGAAGCACAATATGAGCCAAGTATTATGGTTCGCATAAAGACAAGAAATGTCCTATGATAAAAAGAGTCTAGAGCGACTAATTATAATGAAAAAACAACTAATTTATGTGTAAAAAATGTCTAAACAAACTTTTCATTATATATAAGTCAAAAATTACAAAGGCTCTTCTTAAAGGCAAACAATGTCTAAGAAAAAAAATGTCATTCAAAGCGAAATAATGTAAAGGCTCATGTCGAGACCATGCATCGTTTTGAACATCACATGGCCTAAATAGGGCACCGAGGTTAACGACTTGACAAAGGTTGAGCCTGAGACTTGGCAGAAACTGTTCACCGATACGATGTCAAAACTCTCTTAAGGTCACCTCAAGGGTTGCCCAGAGCAATAAATCAAAGCTGAATGAGTAAAGGAAATGGCTCAAGTCAATGTGTCTCTCCTCAGTTTTGCTCCCATCCCTGACCATTGAAGGTGTAGAAAAAACAGGTTATGTGTAGAGGGGGACTCCATCTCCAAAGTTACGGATGACACTATCTCCCAATCCGTAAGGTAGTTTTCCATGACCTAAGATATACTCTAAGGTCGCATAGCTAAACCATGTGTTCCTCCAATTCCTTAAAATAAGGAAACCTAAGATTAAATGACCATCATTCAATTATAGGGTGATGGGTTGACTTGAGGACATGGCGTGAGATGTTAGCATCAAACATTCTCATGAACAAGTGAATCTGGGTATCAGCTACAAACCAAGAAAGGGAACGCTCTCATTTAACAAAGTTTGAAACCACCCTAGAGAGTCAAGGCCCGATAATATAGTTGCAAAAGAGACAAAATGCAATTATGGTAGAGAAGAGAAGAGATGAGCATGAACTAATGTTTGGAGTTGGTATTTATAGACCCGTCAAGGGAAGGGTTAATAGAGGGCGATGAGGATGATTCGGTTTTCAATGTAGAAAACCACCGTTTGTGCTACTTGAAATTATCGAAAGTTAAGCAAATCTTGAAAGTAGTTGGCATCAGAGGATATTTCATCCTAGGAGTAGCGTCGTTTGAGATTACCAAGTCAATTTGATTATGTCATAAAGCATAGGTTACGTAAAATAATCAATACAATCCAGTCACACGAACCCAAAGCGTCAGAAGGTCACATGCATCTAGTTAAGATATAAACTAGACGCATGTTAGGGGGCATTTATTAGCACCGTCTAAAAATTCTACTCGTAGATGAAGGATGCATGGATTTTAATGGGCCTAGAAATGAAGCTGTAAACAAGGACATGCAGTGAGATTGACATTATGACACGTGTCAGGACAACTGACACACGATAAGGGAAAGTAACTGTCTACACGAAATAGACCAATTTAGGCTACTACACACCCCACGATGAGCATCCGCCGCAATATAGAAAAGTGGAATTAGCATCAATGAAAAGTAGAAAGTGGAAGAAATCAACTAAACAACGTGGAAGAGAGGTTACAATTGTTATAATTAGCTAGATCGATATAGATAAGCCAGAAAAAGAAAAAGAAAGAATCTTCAACATCAACATCGAATTTTATTTCTATCTTAGGAGTATGAGTAGTTTTATCTTAGAAGAGTAGATCTATCATAAGAATAGCATAACTTAGTTTGTAACTCGGGTCAATAAATGGTGGACCTGGTTCATCTACAATGTATGTAATCATCTCAATTGACGTTAAGTAGAGTGACCCCATTTTAGGAGGTTCATGAACCTTTGGATCAAGTGAGGCGTTTGTACTATGTCACTATTTGATTGTATTAATGAAGTTTGGCTTTTTTTTTTCTTTCTGTCATTCCCTTTTAAAGACTCAAAAAAGTCTTCTTTGTTGAGACATGTACATACCAAACCTGGTCCGATACCCTGGCATAATTATATCTAGGACAACGTGAAAAAAAAAATCCCACCAACAATATCACTGTCAAACACACCCTTAATAAACTCCACATTTGGGAGAGTTGGGCCATCCCACCGTCAAGTGGACAAGGAACCTTCTTGGTAATAAAGTAGAGATGAAAGTTGAAAAAGAAGGACAAACCAACACTTCACACCCAAAAAAGGTTTTGAGTTATTAAGTTTAAAAATCACTAAATTAAGAATTCTCTACGCAGGGAAAAACAAGAGTTTGATGGCGACACAAGAGAGCCAGCGGGGAGAAGAAGACAACGATGCCGTGAAAAAACGAAAAGAAAAGAATAATTACGAAAGAAGAAAACTAACTGCAATGAAGTAAACTAGACGCTTTGCTGAGTTCTTTTAGAGCATTGTAGGGAATGATGTAACAAGAGGAACAATAATACAACACTCCAAAGGCAGCTAACATCATCTAGTTAACCCAAATTATTGCACCAGTTTAGCTAGATTAGACCGACTTTTCCATACTGGTTCATTGACTTCTGATCCAGGTTTAATAAATATTACTAGCACAAGGTTAAATCCATTAATTAGCTCCCAACAAAGCTTGAATGATTTTTTATTATATTTGCTGAGTTATATTTCAGCTTGTCAGCAAACAAATGCCAAATGTTGAAGCTATTTGTTGTATGATGGGTCTTACTTGTTCTTGCAGTTCTTCAACCAAGTAGATTAAGCAACAACCAACCTCTCTTATGTGCCTTATAAATTAAGCTATAGCTTCCAATCAACAAACCACAAGGACCTAACCTGAAACTACAGCCAGGATAAAGATTCCAACCACCAAACCACAAGGAACTAGCCTGTAATTACAATCAAGATCAAGCTTCCAACCACCAAGGCACAAAAACTTTTCTAGAGACGACCACTACACTGATTTGCATTGACATTACTCTAAAGCTATCATGTTCAATATCATTGATCCGCAGTAATCGAAACGAATTCAAATCAGATATAGATGCATCCAGATTCGTATTCATTTTAGTTAATCGAATATCAGATGTGAATTCAAATATATGCGGATATTTAAAAATAGAATACATATTTATATTTGTTAAATTAAACGAATTTTGGATACGAATTCGGATAAATACTAGCTTTGATCTACATCATCCGAATCTGTCTTAAGGACATAGTGTCTAACACTAGCTTTGATCTACATCATCCGAATCAAGTGAAATCGCATCATCCGAATCAAGTAAGTGTTTCATTTATTCTATTTAAGTAACTTTTGTAGTTTATAGTAGAGTGCACATGTATGTAGAATACTGAAATAACAATACAGAAAATAACAAAACTTTAATGGTGCATAGATATATGAGTTTTGATAAACCCGAAAAAAAATTGATTTCACAAAGCCAAATCCTAACCAATCCGACCTAACCCACTTGAACGTGTGCTTTTTGTGATTTGGTTCAAGTTACAAATTTTAACCAAAATTGGAATCAGGTCATTATTCTCAAACCAAATCTTTGAACCTAAGTGAACCCTACATCGGCGCCAATGAGTTTGCCCCTGATGTAGGGCGGACTTAGATGTCCTTTAAGGGGATGCGCCAAATCCTAAGGGATAAAAATGGGGTGTTTATGGTTAAAACCGTTAAAAAACAAACGGATGCTCAAATAAACATTTGCTCTTTATTTAAAAGAAGCACAAATTTCAAAAAATCATCACATGTCAATGATGGAGAATTGCTTAAAAAAAATCAGGCCTATAGTTTTCAAAACAATTATGGGACTATACACACATACACACACAACAACAAAAACAGATTGAAAGTTCTCATTTATTCTCTTAAATTTTATTATTTATTGAAAATTTCTAACCCATATATTTATAAATAAAAAATGCATTATAAACCACATTACTTACCCGTCACATGGGTTCACAGCTAGTTTGATTATATTTTACTAGATTTGTGAGTTGACTCACTTGAATTGCCGGTTTTTAGAAGAAAAAAACCGGTTTAATAGCTTTATCTATAAAAAATAAAATAAAATAAAAGGAACTGCCAGTTTGAATCATTTAGGCTGTGTTTGGATTCACGAAATTGAAATTGGCCTTGGAATTCCAATTCTACATAATTGAAATCCATAGAATTGAATTCTGTAGATTTGTAATTCTACTATTTGGATGCATAAATGTATGAATGGAATTGAATTAAAAAAAAATCCCATTTCCACTATTTGGATACACAAATATTCAAAAATCTCAAAATAACTCCATTTTGTTCGCTCTCTGCTTGGTGGGTAACATTGAAATTCTATGGTTCATCACCAAAGACTCCCATGTTTTACGAGTTGGGAACCAAAGCTTTGCATTCACCATGCTCGAGCTTCTATATGGCCTTCAATTCCCCGATAATCACTTCAAAAATATAATGTTAACTCTTTCTAGATTTTAATGTAGTTTACCCACTACGAAGATCACTCGGGTAGAGAAACTAGTTTTATTTTTTTGACTCTTTTCATAAGCTAAAATGAACTAGATTTTTCATTCAGGGGCATTTTGGTCAATTAATAAAATAACAAAGGGCATTTTGGGTAATTTTGTGTTAAAAAAACTTCTCACAGTTGCTTGAGGGAGGTGGGCATTTTAGTAATTTGAGTAAACCTAAAACATGACTGAAATGAGCTAGATTTTTAGGGGCATTTTGGTTAATTATTATAATAACAAAAGGTATTTTGGATACTTTGTGTTAAAGAAAACTCCTCGTTGTTGCTTGAGGGAAGAGGATATTTTAGTCATTTGAATAAACCTAAAACATAGCAGAAATGAGCTAGATTTTCCATTCAAGGGTATTTTGGTTAGTCAATAAGGTAATAAAAGACATTTTGGGTACTTTGTATGCTAAAAAAAGCTCCTCATAATTGCATGATGAGGGAATTTTAGTTATTTGAATAAACCTATAGCATAGTTAACGTGAGCTAGATTTTCCATTTAAGGGCATTTTGGTCAGTTAATGAAATAATAGAGGGCATTTGGGTATTTTGTGTATTAAAAAACTCTTCACAGTTGCTTGAGGAAAGATGACATTTTAATCATTGAATAGACTTGAAGCATAACAACATGAGCTAGATTTTCCATTTAGGGGCATTTTGGTCAATTAATAAAATAACATAGTTCATTTTTGGGTATTGTGTATGTTATGAAACTCATAATTTTTTTTGAGGGAGGAAGGCATCTTAGTCATTTGGATGGTTTTGAAGCATTAGTGAAAGTAATTTGATCACACACTATTTTATAAGGAATTGGAAATAACAACTTCTACATTGTAAAATCGACGGAAATGGATTTGAGCACCCCAACTCCATTTTCACTCTTCTAATTCCCTAAATCCAAACACACCTTTGCCGTCTGAATAGAGAGATACCATGCCAGTACAAATCAACGGTGACAAATAGCCTAAAAAGGCAACTCTCTGACAAATCTTTTTTTTTTTTTTTAATCAAAGGGGGTTTTATGGTAAATACACATTAAATAAAGTGTGTTTTGCTAGTTGTCACGCATGCCCTGTGGCTGTAGGTACGGTGTGATATCTCTCCATTCAAGAGCTGTATGTAGATGAATTAAAGCAAACCCTAGACACCCAGAGGCCAGAGGGTACAAAAAAAAAAAAAAAAAAAAAAAAAAAAAAAAAAAAAAAAAAAAAACACTCAGAAGAATGAAGTTCCCACCGACGGCCAGGGTATTCACGGCCACACAATGGGGGCTATCTAGGATCTGGTACCCTCTATAAGCACCTCTACAAATAAGGAAATAAGGGTACATGATATTAGGACTAACCTTGATTCGGTCAAAGATTTCCACTTCCAGTATCGAAGATCATTTCCCCATGTAATAGCAAACTCCCTTGCGCTCAAGATATAACATTTCTTACTCGTCAACTTTTCCAATGAGATCCACTACAGAAAATAAAATTAAGAAGATGAATTTTATCATCATTGATATGAGATGGTAACCCGTTGGTGTGATAAATTATATATAAAGCTTACCTTCCTACCATTGTCGATCATTATCCCATCCAATAGAAGGGAATAGAGCTCTTCCTTGGATTTGCTTCTGTAGTCTATCGCAGGATACGATCTCTTGAAGATATCCTCATAATCTGACGGCAGATGACTCTCACTTCCGCTGTCGGGTATTGCCCGTCGGAATAGGCATGGGCATGGCAAACAGGCCATGGATGACAAACATATATCCGGAGGATAAAACGCACAAACAAGAGCTCATACTACTACCTTCCGGTTCCGGCGAGTGTCTCTTCAAGGGGAACTTAACAAAACGCGAAACTCAGATGGGAACTCTTCTGGTGTATAAAAATGTTGCAAGTCAACTGGACGTCTTCTTTTTATTCGCCTGGTTCACTACAAAGCTCTGTGCGATATGCCTAAGGAGGGTCCTGCGGCATACAGGTTAACCTGCCACGCGTTTAGAACTGACGTCATCCGCTATACCCACTCATTCAACTGAACGGGTTAATTTGAACAGGGGCTTAGGTGGGTAACCACGTTAAGTTGACTAACCAAAACCGCAACAATCCTTAATTTTTTTAATTGGTAGATAAAGTTCGAGACCGGATTTGGAAAGACAACTTAGAAAGTGCCTAAAGTTGGAATGACATTATGGCTGACACATCAGCATTGAAAAAGTGATATACACTTTTTGGGGGTTACTTTTCACTTTTTGACACTGATGTGTCAGCCCTGCTGTCATTCCAACTTTACACTCTCCAAGTTGTCTTACCAAATTCGAGACGATAAAGTTCTGGATTGGCAGCAATCCAAAGTAGCAACATTGCGGGCCAAGACATGGGCGGCTAGATTAGTCTTCCTATTTACATGGGTGATAAAATAAGCTGAAAAGATGACATCAATTTTTATAGTTTAAAAAGAAAGTCATATTTTTTTCAAAGGTATCTATTTTATCAAAATAAAATAAATAGAAACTATTTACAGACAAGATGAATTGAGAAGTCAATACCAGCAATTGATCAAAGCTAGTGTTTGACATTATGTCCTTGAGATAGATTTCACCTCTTGTAGTGGTGTTTACAAACTTCTTAGACGTTTGTCTCACAGGATATAATGATAAAAAAGCACACAGGAGAAGCACTGTAATCTGTGTGCCAGTGAACTATAATTGTGTTTTTCTCTCACTCTCATACAGACACTACAATGCGTAATTTTTTTTGTATTTATGAATGCATGGGGGTTGGATATTTATAGATAAATTGTGATTGGACGGAATATACACGAAGGCAAAAAGGAGTGAATTAATAGACATATCTATGTATGTTCGTAACAATCACGAGGGTAAAATGGATGATTAAATAGACACATTTATGATTGTTTGATTCAGAACAGTCACGAGGGTAAAAGGGTAAAATGCGTGAATGAATAGACACACTCATAATTTACTTGAAATGTTTACAGAGAAAAAAATAATAACAAAAATTATTTTACACATAGACTGCCCATGCTCAACCCAACTCAACCCGGCCCAACCCGATGCGGTGCGTGAGCATGTGTGTGCTTGGGCTTAGCCCATGTTGGCTAGGTCCTCCCCCTTTCACAAAACTGTGGTGCCCTTTGGGGCCCAAATATATGTCCGAGGAAGATGAATATAAACCTTCAAAGATTTATAGGATACCCAATGTGGGACTATTCAAGGTTTCACACCCTCTAACCAATGTTTAAGTGGACACTTTTGAAGACAATTTCTCATTCACGCATTAACGGTTTTGAGCAACCAACCATATAACATTATTCTTCTTATTGAGGTGAACACAACCCCATGTAGACCCACCTTAAACATTGTGTGAGTCTCACTTTTATTTTGGCTCAAAGATGACCAAATAATTAAGTTTTAAAACCATTTCTAACAATCCTCCACATGAATGAAATTGGCTGAAAACAATGAAATGAAAATGCAAATGTAGACACAGAGATAGAATACTTTTTAAAAGTTGTTGTATATGGAGAGGTAGCTTGTGGCTTTGAACCTTCCTTTGTAAAATACTATTAGATTAACTAGCTAACCAGTAAACATGATGTCTTGAACTATTTAACTGTTTGTGTAAATCAAGACAATAGAAATCACACTTCTTTTCGAACATAGTTGATTCTCATGATTGTATTCATTTTAGCCTTAAACAACTCTTGGATTTCATGAGTATTTTAGAGAATTTAGACTTACAATTCTCATAGAAGCAACCCCTTCACACTCATATAGGTAATTCGTATTAAGAATATCCTACCATACTCTACTTGGATTTCCAAGATATAAGAATTATTAAAAGCATAGTTTACCTTGATTTTCGTTGTAGGCATCACTATTTCATCATAAGAGTGGGTAGGAGAAGTTCTATTCATAGTAATACTACTAAGTCACATACAAGTCGGTTATCCCTTTGAACCTAGATCTTGGGATCTCCAGTCAACTAGGTGGGATTGCCATTATAGCAACTTTTAAGATATAAACTTTAAACTCATTCCTCCCTATGAAAAATTAACTTGATCTCTAATCAAACCTTTAGTTAACGGATCCACAATATTATATTTTGACCTTATGTAATTAATACAAATAATTTCATGTGAGCGCAACTGTTTTACGGTTTGTGTTCATGAAGAATATGTCAAGACTTACAATTATACATATGACTTTGTGCCTTACCAATTGTTGATTGGCTATTACAATGTATATAGATAACAGACATAGGTTTTAACCACATTGGAATATCTTATAAGAAATGATGAAGCCACTTAACTTCTCTTACTTTATCCAAAGTGATGAATTTAGATTTCATTGTAGACCTAGAAATGCAAGTTTTTTCTTGACGATTTCCAATATATACCTGCACCATCACGTGTAAAGACATATCCACTTGTGGATTTTGTGTCTTTTGAATCGGATATCCAATTCGCATCACTATACCCTTCAAGTATAGTTGGATACCTAGTGTAATACAATCCATAGTTCATGGTGTATCTTAAATACCTTAGTACCCTAACTAGTGCCTTCTAATGGTCTACTCCTGGGTTAATTGTATATCTACTCAACTTATTGACAATGTATGCTATGCTCGGTTGAGTGCAATTTATTATGTATATTAAACTACTTATTATTCAAGAATACTTTAATTGAGATATGTCATTGCTTTTATTTTTAGCTAGATGAAGATTTATGTCTACACGTGTTATTGCAGGACTGTTATCATAAGTTTTGATTTTTTCAAGTACTTTCTTAATATAGTGAGATTGAGAAAAAACAAATCTATCAGATGTTCTAGTAAACAAATCCATCAGATGTTCTAATAATCTTTATTCTTAGTATAACATCTGCAACACCTAAATCTTTCATGTCAAATTTGCTAGTTAACATCCTTTTGGTTGCTTTAATAATATCATTATTGCTACCTATAATAAACATATCATCAACATGGAGACATACAATGATATGGCTATTTGTGGTATTTTTAACATACACACATTTGCCACACTCATTAATTCCAAACCCATTTGATATCGTTACATTGTCAAATTTCTCATGTCATTCCCTTGAAGTTTGCTTTAATCCATAAAGTGATTTAACAAACTTACACACTTTCTTTTCTTATCAAGGAATAACGAACCTTTCTGGTTGTTCCATATAAATTTCTTCATTTAATTCACCATTTAAGAATGTCGTTTTAACATCTATTTGATGTATCTATAGATTATACAATGCTAAAATAACTATTAACATATGAAATGAGATAATCTTAAGTTAAAATTGGTAAGATAATTTAAATAATTTAAATAATTTAAAAATAACTTTGAAATCCTATTCACCCCCTCTAGGATGAACCAATATAGAATTACACTTAAGACTTGAAGTTCTTCAATACATGCTTGAGTCTTTTTGACTTGTGGTCATCCCGGCTTTTAAGTCCATCTTCTTGAAGCTTTACCAAATTTTAGACTCATACTTATATAGATTTACAAAGTACATAAAGTCTTACTACAACACCATACTACATGTACATAGTTGTTTTGGAATTGACATTGACAATACAAAATACCTAACATTTTTTCCTTTCCTTCTCTCTTTTTTATGCCATTTAGTCTAAATAGGATAAACTCAGAGTTTAAAGTCGTCGTATAAGGGTTTGTGCATGAGTGGGATGTCAAATTTCATAAGTACCCTTCATAAATTTCCCAATTTTCAGAATTTGGGCCGACATGATTGATCATGGTCTCATTATAACCGATCATAGGTCCATAATCGATCAGGATTCCAACCATGATTGATTAAGCAGAACCCCAAATCTGTATTTAATTTTTTATGGGACTATGATTGATCTTAATCAAATCATGATTGATCAAACAAAGCCCAAAATGTAACACCCCACACATGTTCGCACATATCCTACATATGTGTCATGTTTATACTATACATACATAATATATATGTTCCAAACACATTTAGAACTATTTAAATGCAGATGTACTAATCTGTAAATTGGCACAACTTTAGAGAGACTAAAGAATATATAGGAATAATCAGTGAGCAAACTTTATGTCATTGGATAGGTAAGAAAGTCTAGAGTTTAACTAAAAAAATGGTGAGTGAAACAGACCCCAAATGAAAAACGTTATAGATGTTTTAGTGAGCAAGGGTCAAAACAAAAATAAATTAAAAAAATTATTGGGCTCCAGCCCAATTGATCAGGAGGACCCCCGATCAATCGGCTAGGGAGGGCTAATCGATTGGGCACCCCCTTGATCGATCTCTTTGGTTCCAGGACAAAAAAAGAAAAAAGAAAAGTCACCTTTGCTTCTCTCTCTCTCTGTGTGGGTTCCTAAAACAACGTGAGGACACCATTGGGGGTCTATAAATTGATTTGTTTTGACCCAAAGAGACATAAAACCCTAGAGAAAGATTAAAAGGCAAGATGAAGAGAAAAGGAAGAGAAAGAAAGAGGAAAAGTTAAGTTTTGCAAGAGTTTTGAGAATTTTTTGAAAAATGAAAGCTTGGGAATGATTTTGCATAAGAAGAGGTAAGAAAACATGTAAACTTATTCCGTTTTCATTCTATTATACTCATAGATGTGCTCAACTCTTATTTTGCAAAGATCTACTATGGTTTTTCTAAGGATTTTAAAGCTACAAACTTATGTTTTCAAAGGAGATTTTGGGTTTTCTAGAACACACAATACTTTGTTTTGTTTTGCAAGTTTTATAGGTTCTAGTTTGTTTTGATTTTTGTTCAACAAGGTATTTCAATTGTTTTCCTTCGAGTTTTAATCATTTAAAGCCTTGAATTCATTGTTTTACAAAGGGGTTTTCTTTTTTCAAAGAATATAAGTGATTCCAATTCTGGTTTGGATCTCTTAGAATCTTAAAGACAATTTTCTTATGTTTTATAAGATCCCTACATGTTTGATTTCTGATCTGAATGTTATATGTCCTTATTAGTTGATAGGGGAAAATACCCAGACCATATAACCAAGAAAAGTCTGACCTATAAGAAACTAACTGGGGGTCTTTATTAAGAAAACCTGCCAAGGCTCCGAAAGTTGTAACACCAAGGAAGAATGTTATTGTGATAGCAACCCAAAGGATAGTGAGGCCACCTAAGAAATGTTTTGTTGTTCAACGACCCTTCGACATCGAGGTTTGTAAAGGAGCTAGAGAAGAAGTCCCGGGGGTGTCCTATGGGGCCATCACTTCCCCCTGATGCCTGACACCTCGAAATCCTGGAGATGAGTCTTGAGGCATGTCTCGAGTCCTGAGTAACTAGGCACCAAGAAAAGAAAGCCACCCCATAGCCAACTGTCTGGTGCCAAAGATCGTGGAGGATCTCGTCTAAAATGAAAAGACCAGATCTGTGCCAACTATACCACATAAAATCCGGGAAGTTTCCATTATCAACACCGGAAGATCCGAGCAAAATCTAACCTGATATGCCTCTATTTGGACCTATAAATAGAGGGAACGTTGAGCTCACAGGTATTAGAAAAATAACCCTGGCAGGAGTTCTATATTCAACAACTATTCTTATCTGAATTGATCGTCGAAGAACTTAAGGCCGACACCCTACTGGTGTCATAGTTCTTTTGCTTCACCTTGTAGGGACCATTTTGTTGGAGATCCTGGCCAATTGTGCATCCATCTAACTGGTACTGGGACGCTCATAATTCGGGTATCATTAGTTGGTGTCGTTTATGGGAAATCATCCTTAAGGACTAAAGGTTTGCATGGTTGAGACCAGATTAATGGTAGCTCACCATAACCCTCGTGCCCAACTTAACGGTCGAGAAACCACCATCTCTGATGAAAGTCACCATGAAGAACCACAGGTGGCCGCCCTCAAACAATGCATCCAAGGCATGACAGAAAACATACAACTACTCATGGACCAAAATCAAGAGATAATGAGGGAGATGAGGGGCTAAAGGATTAAACCAACAATCAAGAAGGTGGACAATGGGAGCTACCCACCCTACTGAGTGGGAGCCATGACAATGATCGGGGACGGGATGATGAAGAAGGAAGCGCTACTGCACCCCAATTCTAAGAATCAAACTGTATCTTTTAGCAGAGAGAAAGGATTCACACTTTCAACCCTTGGGAAGAAGAGATGGAAGATGTGAGGTGAGAGATGAAAGCCATGAAGGAGGCCATAAAGGGAAATCCCCAGCAACGGTTGATGAGCTCATCCAAATAATGGACCACCAGTTTACTCTGGAGGTAATGACTCGACCATTACTTGCCAATTTTAAGCCGCCCTAGATAGAGATGTTGGATGGTACTCTAGACCCTCTCGACCATCTGGAGGCCTACAAAATTCATATAAATCTCCAGACAGCACCCGACGAGATCATGTGTCGAGCTTTCCCGACCACTATAAAAGGGTCTGTCCGAGTGTGGTTTAGTCAATTGAAGCCCAGGAGTATACCAAACTTTATAGATCTTAGCTGATAGTTTGTTGGGTATTTCATAGGTGGCCAAAGACATAGGAAGCCCGCCACCTACCTATTAAATGTCTAGCTTAACAAAGGTGAATCCCTCTAAGACTATATGTCCCGGTTCAACAAGGAAATGTTGCAGGTTGATGACTCTAAGGAGAAGGTAACCGTGGCCGCCCTCATGGTAGGATTGCTACCCTCAAAGTTCCTTTTCTCATTATCGAAAAACCAACCTTCACACATGGCCAACCTAATGTTGAAGGCACAACAACACATGAACACTAAGGATACTCTCAACTCCTAACGGGATCGGGAGAGTGGGGCTAATCCTAAGTCTGACAAGAGGAAGAGGGAGCCGTAGCCCCCTCAGGATGAAAGGAGCTCCCGTGCTAGGGGCAATGATAATGACGGAGCAAGACCTCGGGGGATCAGTATACTCTCAAGTAGATTTCAAAATTATAACCCCCTCAATGCACTAATGGAGTATATACTCATGCATATTAAAGACGATCTGAGCATCAAGTGGCTCGAGAAGATTCAAGCCCCACTCGAGAGGAGAAATTGGGATAATTACCATTGTTTTCATTAGGACCATGGTCACGATATAAAAGAGTGCTTCGACTTGAAGGAGTAGATAAAAGCCATCATTCAACGAGGGTGACTGCAAAAGTACATGGTGGAAAAACCCCCGATCGGACGAGAGAACACTTGCCAAGATCCCCCAACTCGAGAGAAGAGAAGACCCGAAGGCCCAATAAGCGAGATCAGGGTAATAGAAGGAGGACTAGCTGGGGGAGGAGAGTCTAGCTAGGTAAGAAAATCTTCATATCAGGCAAATACATGTTGAAAGAGAATGGCAGATGTTGGCTACAAAAAGGCTGACCAAGCAGAACAAGACAGAGCATTCCTCCATCACTTTCTCTGAAGAAGACTCCTGGGGAGTGAGTCAGCTGCATGATGACTTGCTGGTGATGACCCTAGTCATCTCGAACTACAAAACCTATTGTATCCTCATTGATAACAGGAGCTCGATAGATATCCTTTATCTCTTAGCCTTTGACCAGATAGGCATTGGTCGAGACAAACTTAAACCAGTTTAATCGCCTTTAGTTGGTTTCACAGGTGATAGGCTACTCCCTCATAGAACAATCGACTTACCAGTGACCACTGTGATGGATGACAAACACATCACTAAGGTGGTTAATTTTTTAGTGGTCAAGTGCCCATCAGCATACAATACCATACTCAAGAGGCCAATGCTGAACCAGATGAGGGCGGAGTAATAACTTAAGTTTTGACAGTGTCATCGGAGATCCTTAAGTCACCTGGGTCAGAAAGAGTCAAACGATTCATAAGTTAATTCTCTAAGCCTAGCCTACCCCTATATGCTTAGAAAATTTTTGGAAGGGTAACTAAGGATCTTTCTACGAGGCATACCCACACATGGAAATTTTTTTACAAAAAGACAAAGAAAAGTTGGAACTAAACAATAACAAAACATACGACGGAGGCAAAAAGAAATTTTATTAATGAAATAAAGATGGTTTACATAGACCAAAAAAACACAAACAAAGAAAAAGACAAATCTACGTCTATGTCAGGGGGTCGTCAACCATGGGGTTTTCCACCTCAACACCTCCTAGGGCAACGGTCTCAGTACCCTCGGCCCCCTCTCCTTCTCCTCCCTCTTCTTCCTCCTCCAGGTCGAAGGGAGTGAAGTCTAGGGAAGTCCTGGGCAACTTTCTTCCTAAACTCCTCAAAGCCATCAAGGAAGCACTAGACCTTCATAACCTAAAAGGACTTAGACACCCTATAGTGCTCGACTCGGTCCCTCTCTTCCTAGACCTCAACCTAGATAAGGGCCACTACCTCGGCCACCTACACCACCATAGTTTGTTCTAGAGTCATCGCGAACAACCCCTTTATCTTGAGGTGATGACTCATTTTAGACCTGAGCTTAAACTTGACCTAGGTGGCCTCCTCCTCAATGTTACACCTAGACTAATGATCCAACTTAATGAACCAAAAATCCATGGTAGCTTTACTTGCAAGTATACAAGTGT